>PVKA01022566.1:0-12500 GCA_004027165.1 Ctenomys sociabilis | reverse complement strand
GTTTTGTAGGGCTGGCAAGATAGCTCAGCAGACAAAGTGCCTTCTTTGGCAAGCTCAGGACCGGGGTTCAATCCTTAGTCCCGCATGCCTTGCCATCCTGCCCCCAAGGCACGCTGAGCTGGTGACAGAGCCTGGGTGTGGTGGTGTACACCTGTAGTCCTAGCACTGGGACGTTGACAACAGGAGGATCACTACGAGTCCAATCCATGCAGTGAGACCCTGTACCAAATACACAAATAAAAAAAATGAAAAAATTAAAAAGACTAGTTTTGGGAAATGCCACAGACTGACTTTCTTTCGTGACAAGCCAGAACACTGGAATAAACCATGCTGATTTGGTCAAAACCCTGGAAAGACTTGTGCATCAAATGTGTATAAAGAGTAAACTGGGTAAAGATAATATATATATGATATTTTTTCTTAAAAAGCAATTTACAGTTTCAGTGAATCTCTATAAGGTTAGCATTTTTACTGTTTTTCCCTTTGTATTATGGGATCATCTGACTAGTTAGCCAGCACACACTGCCTAAATATGGTAGAATAAAAACATACATATTGTATGTATAAACTATAGAGCAAGATATTAGCTTGTATAAAGATGCTAAAAAATGTACACTTTAGCAAACACTTCAGCTACTAAATTAAGAGGTTTTCATTCTAGAATTATTAATAAAAATAAACAATAGGTTTTTGTTTCATTGATTTTTTTTCTTCTTTTGACAGTGGAAGTTTGAGAAACATAAACAATTTTGAATTACTATTGGTAGTGAGTAATACCGATATTCTTGTTGCTTGGGGTCTTTAATAGGTTCAGGGAAACTAGTTAGTTCATAATAGTAAGCTACAGTGAATAAGGAAGAACCTAATAGAATTAGGTAGAACAAATTCAGTATTCGTAAATTGTTAGAAATTTCAATATTTTATTTAAACAGAATCATATATACTGTATATTAACTATTCTAAGCAATCTTTACTCAGCTCAGAAAGGCCAGATGTATGGGAATTGTAAAAAATCAGGGTATGCATAAAAACTGTTCAAGTGCATAAAGCAGCCCCATCTGGAAGACATCTACCAGAAATGAAGTTGTACAAAACCATTCCATTGATAATAAAGCTAATTTTTATGGGTCTGACAAGTATGTAATTATGTTCAGTGGTGCTTTTCAGATTTTATCACAGTCAATAAACCGCAGTGGTAATTTCATTCCCATTTGACATATTTACATGGAAACATTTGATTGGAGGAATTAGTAACCCTGAAAGCCTTGATAGATATGTTTTAATGATCTGTGACCTCCGCAGTCTCTCAACTGTTTATTGTTGCAACAGGCGAGAAGTCATTTCTGTGTGACCTTTGCGGCTTTGCTGGCGGGACTCGGCATGCCCTCACTAAGCACCGACGGCAGCACACAGGTTAGTATAAAGGCTGCCCCAGCCCTTCTCTCTAGAGACATGAATAAGGTGTCAAACCTTCCTGCCACCACTCTTGGCCTTATCAGTTACTTTTCTCTTTAGTATTTGTATAAAATATATATACTTGATGACCTACAAAAAATTCTGTCAAAATGTTACAAGATTTAAATTGTCTACTTTTATCTACTTAAAAGGCAGATATAGTGTGTATTTCAGGGATCAGTCATCTGCATTAAATTCATGTTAAAGAAAAGGAAGTAAGCAATTTAGTTCTCAAAGCTCTGTTGTATAATTCTAATTTCTCAGTCAACAAGGCTGTGTTTTAGCTTCCTGGATGGAAATTGGGAAACCCCTGATTGTAGTCATCTTTTCTCTCTACCTTGTACCTTCTCATTCATCTGCATATGGAGCTGCTTCTTGCATACCTTCTTGTCTGACTGTCCAAATGCAAATGTGATTTCAGTTCAATACTGTTGTAGTTTTTCTTCCTTGAGAACATAATGATAAGTGCAGTAAGTCAGTCATACAAGCTTAAATATCACATAGTTTCTGGTTTTTCTTACATGAGAAACTCAATATATACAATCTACTATTTATATCTATAGAGAACAAGAGAACAGTTAAAGGTAAATAGGATATAGGTAGAAATCCTAATAATTTCTCAAATGTATTTTTGTTTCAAATGTATTTTAAAACTTATGCTGAATTGTTTCATTTGTACTACTAGTTTCTTCATTGAAAAGCAAGTTTTGTGCTTTCATTTCTTTCTTTGTTAGAGAGTCTTTTTATTATGATATATTCTAAGTAAGATTTTGGCCCTTTAAGGTTATGATGCATATTGTATTAACTTGTTATTCTGTAATTGTTTTAGTGTGAAATTTTGTCTTTTTTCACAGAAGCAATAAAGAAAGCTTTTAAAATATTTCCTTTATTACTATTTACTTCTATTACAGTAAAATGAAAAAGTGGATACTAACAATGAAAGAATATAGGAGATACTTAAGAACACTGAAAGAGCCCCTCCCTCTATGACTTACATTCCTGCCAATTCAACAAAATAGACTGCTTGATGAGGAATGTTTAAGAATGAAAAGGTTTAAATATTTATCAAATGTTTTGTTTCCTACTTTGTATAATTTAGTAGTTTCTATATGTGCTCATTTTCATAATTCTAAATTTTTTTGCCTAGGATACTACTGATTCATTGCAATTGTCTTTTTATTTTTTATTTATTTATTTTTATGCAGAACAGGGGATTGAACTCAGGCCCTTGTGCTTGCCAGGGAAGCGCTTATTCTATTAAGCCATCTCTCCATCCCCTGCAATTGTGGTTTTTTTTTTTTGTTTTTTTGTTTTTTGTTTTGTCTATTTTGAGACAGGGTCTCACTGTGCAGTTCAGGCTGGCCTCAAACTCACTTTGTAGCTCAGGCTGGTCTCGAACTCACAACAATTCTCCTGCCTCAGCCTCCCAAGTGTTGGGATTATAGGCGTGCACCTTCATGCCTGGCTCTGTAATTGTTTTTTTATTTACTAATAAATTCACATTTTGCTATCAGGTACTTCCCAGTTAGGATGCCATGTCATCTAGTATCACAGTTGACAATCAAATGCTGTCCTTTTCTTTGGTGCCAATAAGAATCATTGAGTTCAGCGTTAGACTCCAAATATAAAAACACACACAAAAAAATTGTTAATTATAGTCCATTATGATTCTCAAAATACATTATTGAATGGATATAGGAAGTCCTTGTGTCTAAGATGGTATTTACAGGATCAATGAAAATGAGTGCCACAGATTGTTTCTAGATCTTACATATATATAATTCAGATTTCTAAAGGGACCTTTTCAATGTCTATACAATGTTAATATTAGAAATTTCAATGTAACTTTAAAAATACAGAAATTTATTGTAAATTTAGAGAAGCTACCTGTGTATAAATTAGTTGAATCCAATGCCTTAAAGATTCAGTGTAAGATGCCATTAGAGTCCTAGTTGATGTGAGTCATCCTTGACTTGTATCATGGAGAAATTAGAAATATATACAAAAATAGTGTGTTTATTAGGGTTCTTACCCTTAATGTTGTTACCTTACTAGTATTCAAAGTGCTGCGCTTCATATATCATTGTACTTGCCTACTCCCATCTGGTGTGGCTCCAGGAGACACAAACTCCCCTTTGTACCACCTCTACCAGTGGATAATGCCCCTTTTTGTCCTGCTATGGAGATAATAATACTACAATCACAGGCTTTCTAGCTGATGGATCGATCAGGAAGCCTGCATCGAGCTGGCACAACTTTATATTTTATGTCAGGGCCAGAGGCTCCTTATTACTTTGCTATTAACTTTATACTATATAGGACAATGTCTCACAGACAGAGGTATCTGTCTTTTTGGCATTTATCTGCTTCTGTGGCACAAATCAAATATGATTCTTTAATACCACAGTCAGTTCTTTAGACTCTGGGCTTCAACAGAACAACTCAGTTCAGCTCAGTCTAGGCACTTAGCTTTTATGCTGGATTTAAAATGTTTCAACAACATAAAACTTTTCTCCAAGGCCAAACATGAATGTTGCATATGAAATATATTTCTTTGATATGTCCCTTTGTGACATGGTTTACCTTTTTTACCACAGAGTACCCATGCAAATTACAATCAGCTAGGAAAGGGATAGGTATCCAAAGTGTTCCAAATGGTGTAAATAATTCCCTACTGCAGTACAGACTGTCTAGGGTGCTGACACAAAACATCTTCCATTCTGAGATTTACTTTTATCACCTGTCAAAGACCCTTGATTCAAGGACATAGGAGCCAATCCTCACATGTAGTTGAAGAGTCTTGACCAGCTTAATAACCTCTAGCCCACCCTGAAGAATGTGAAGTGTGATTTCCATGAGATGTGGTCAGCCAGTGTGACAGATGGTTGACACACAAAAGGACAATGCACTATGGCAACGATCTATTTTGGTGTCTATGCTTTGACTTTTACTTTTCTATCAGTGCTCTCTAAGGTCTAAAGTATTCCTTAATGGTTATTTTGCCTACAATTATGTCTTACAAAGAAGGAAAACCTTGACCAACATGCACTATTGTATCATGTAAAGGAAGTATAGGAAGAATAGAAACAACCTCTTCTGCTCTTCTGAATAGAATATATTCATTTGTACAATTTTTTGTTGCACTTTATTTTCTTTTCCAACTTTTATACAATTTAGAAATTCATAATATTACACAAATTAATTTTCTGTATGAAATTAATCTGTATGATCAAAGCAGTTATAAAATTACAGTTTATAATTTGCTCTGACATAGTTCTATCTTAATTTGGACTTTGAATTGTTAGATTTACAAAGAATACAAATGATATTATTCTTTAAAAGTGTTTTCTTTCAATTTAAATTATGTCACATGTAAAAGCCATGAAATCTTAAATGTAATAAGCTACATTTAAAACATTTTTTTATAGACCTTGGTTTTAAATGGCAAACCAAAAACTTAAATTTGAAGATCTTAGGTCTTTATACCACAGGCTTAGATAATGGAGTTGATAATCTCGCCCTTTTACTTCCTCCAGATGCTAAAACCATGGAGATTGGATAGCTTGGTCATTGACCAGTGCTATTATAATGAATTATGTAGCAGTGGAGTATGGCATTAAAATATTTTATAGTCTGAATGGAATACAGAGACTTTAGAATATGTTTTTGAATCTGCATAATAAATAAGACCTAGTATATTTCTTGAGTAGTTACATTCACTGTATTAAAAGTAATATTTATACTATGTAAATTAAAATCTTATTACATAAGTGCCACAATAGGATTTTATACCATACTTTATTGACATAAAGATGGACAGGTAGATCAGTAAAACATCATGGAGACAAGAAATAGACCCATACATGAATATGTCAATTATATTTAAATGAATAATCATATTGACACATAAATTTAACAGGATGTGTAAAACTTAAAAACAGTGCTGAGAAAAATTAAAGACCTAAATACAGTAGTATACCGTGTTCATGTATGACAGCACTTAATATTAAGGTTTTATTTCCTCCGGCACTATTCACTGCAAATCAGATTAGTCTTTTATTTATTGACAATATTAGCCAGAAGTGGTGGCAGGCACCTGTAATTCTAGCACACTGGAAGGCGGAGATAAGAGGATTCCAAGTTCAAGCCCAGCATGGGCAACTTAGTGTCTTAACCAGACATTGTTTTAAAATAAAAAAGAAAATAAAAGTTTAAAGATGTAGTTAACTGGGTTCACCCTGGTTTCATCCTCAGTACTAGGTAGAAAAATCATCTGATTTTTAAAATTCTTACAAAAAATAGAAATGCGGTGGTTTGAAATTATCAAACAAGATGAGGTAAGAATAACAAAATCTTATCCCAAGACTTAATATGAAACTAAAATTACTGATAAGTGAAAGAAGACCTTATCATAGACTTGGAGAAAGTGTTAGCAAAGCACAAATGTTATGAAGAATTTGTATTTAGGACATAAAAAAGAACTCTCAAACAATTCTAAGAAAATTAACAACCAATTTTAAAAAGAATCAAAAAGTTTGAACACCTGCTTGTCCAGAGCATATAAAGATATCCCAGTAAGAGCATGAGGAGGTGCTCAATATTCATAGAGAGTTTCACATTTAAAGCATCAATGACACTAAACATGGCTAAGGGTTTGGAGCAACTGGAGTTCTCACAAACAGGTATTTAGAATAAGAAATGTTCATACTTTGGAAAACAGTTTTCCAGTCCTTACAAAGTGAAGTATTGAAAAAGAAATATGTCAATGCAATTACTTAAAATAAACCTTGATAGCAAATTTTTGGTTGCCATAGCCACAAGTGAAAACAGTTCAAGTGTCCTTCAATGGATACGTGAATAAACAAATTGTACTACATTTGTGTAGTGAATACTTCTCAGCCACAAAAGTAAAAAGAAGTTTTTATATCTATAGCAAAATAGATAAATCATATAATAATTATGCTGAGGGAGAGGCCAGAGAAAAATGTGTATCTCCTGTATGTTTCCAAGTACATAAATTTGTAGAAAATGTTAATTAATATAAAGTGTCAGAAAACAGAGGTATGGTAACAGGTAAGATGAGCAGAGAGAGGAGCACGATTCCGGAATATTTGGGGAATAATAGATGTGTGTTCATGATTTTGATCATGATTAGAATTTCATTAATAACAACTTATTAATGTCTACTATAAATATGTTAAGTTTATTTATGTATCTATTATGTCCAAATAGAAGCTGTTCAAATACTTTATATATTCTATGGTCACTCAAATTAGTAGAAAAACAAATGTTCTTTTTTTTTTTCTGGTGAAGTTGAAGATTCCAAGCTCCTTTGCACTGTGTCACTTCTGCTGCCTATTTTTATTCTGTTTTGAGACAGTGTCTCACTGAATCACTGGGTTACTGAGGTAGGCTGATACTTCTGCCTCAGCCTCCCAGAATTCTTCGATTACAAGCCTGTGCCACCAGATGCAGCTTTTTCTCTCTGTCTCTCTTTTTATTATTTTTGACTTTTTGTTTGATGTTGTTAAATGTACTAAAATTGTTATTTTGAATTTAGCAACCGTATTCAGTTCTTATAATGAATGTAACATTTTTAGTTACACTTTCTTGTTGCTGTTGATTTCTGCATGCTATAAAATGTTCTTCAGTTAAATATGAAGAGTTTGAGATATTTTCATTCATCCTTACACAATATGAATATCATCTTGTTCCTCAAATTAAATCAGTCTTCTGTTATCATGAAAGTGAGTTTTCTACTCCTGTAGTTTTTCTACAAGAGTTAAGGTGCTTGACCAGAGGTTTAGAAACTGACAAAGAGTTCTATTTAAGCAGATCAGTTATTTTTCAAATGAATTTTATCTTAAGAACATCTGAATAAAAGAGACAAAAGTAATTTTTAATCCTTATTCCTCTTGTTATAGCTGTATCCATGCAAGATAGTCATATTTTGAAGTGATATTAAATATTGTTTCAAAGTTTTCTTTGAGATGTCTATACATATTTTAACTTAATGAACTTTTTTTTCTTTACTTTTAAAGATCAATTTTATTTTCTCCATATTGAAAGAATTTAATATATTTTACAGCTTATATTCAGAGTGTGTCACTGTCTTACACTTTCCCATGATATCACTGAGATTTATGTATTGGCCTAATGTTGAATAGTTTTTGTTAAATCATTTTAGACAGTTGCTCATCCATACCCAATATTTAGATTCCTATTTATGTAATAAGATACACTTTATCATGTACCATGCACCTTTTTTATATTTTAAGAAAACAGCAAAAATTAGTGATATCATCCTGCTTTTTGAGTATAAGTATTCAGATACCCTAAATGCATAAAATCCATTGAATGCTATTTTTAACATTTTATGAAAATAAGTTCTTTTAAATTGTTGAAAGTGGCTCAGCCCTATATGTGCATTTGTTGTTATTCATATGCATTTCTTTTGTTTCAGGAGAAAAACCTTTCAAATGTGATGAGTGTAACTTTGCCTCCACAACCCAGTCTCATTTGACTCGGCATAAGCGTGTGCATACTGGAGAGAAGCCTTACCGGTGCCCCTGGTGTGACTACAGGTAAGAAGTCCAGATAGTCTACCACTGAAGAGGAATCCTATTGAATAATTTATAAAACTGTAGATTTTTTGAGTCAGAATCAGTCAGTATAGGTGTATATTTGCATGTTAGGCTAGGACTTTTCTAGCAAGTTTTAGTGACATCTTCATAAACAGACTTTTTCAGAGCAGTTTTGGGTTCACAATTGTGAAGACAGTGTAGAGATTTTTCAAATAGCCTTTCTCCTATACATGAACACCTCCATTACTCCTATACATGAACACCTCCATTATCAATATATCCCACAAGAATGATCCATTTATTACAACTGATAAACCTATACTAATATAATATTAGTAGCCAAAGTCCATAGTTTGCCCCTAGAGTTCACCCTAGGTGTTGTATAATTGTTAGTTCAAGTTTCTAATGACATGTATCTACTACAATAGTATCACAATATTATAGTGACTGTTTATAATACAGTTCTTTGTAATTTTTATCATCTTAGCGCTGCTTTGCCCTCATGTCCAATGCATTTATTTTATCACTAAAAGTAAGGAACTATTGCATTATTTAACACATCCCTGGAATGTGAATGAAGTACTCATTGAGATAATGAAGATGATTCCTGCCTGTAAAGACATTGATGTATGATAAGTTCTTAAGTTATTTTCACAAATAATTATAGTACAGATTTGAATGGGTGAATCAAGAGGCCGGAGGAGAATATTAGAGAAAGAATATGGTGAGTTTCTCATAGGGAAAAAAGAGCACTTAGCTATAGTGTAAAAGATGGTAAAACTTCAGGATCATAGTGAATGTCCTGAGATGGGGAAATAACATGTAATGAAGAATTTTAGTGCTGGAATCATCCTGAAAGTTATAGATGTTCTGTTACCTAACTGAGGGTTGACCTCATTGAGACTAGAAGTACTCAGCCTCAGTGTTAGCAACAAAGCTTTTGTGCAGATAGGTATGAGCTAGAGTTGGGCAGTGTTTAATCATCTGGCCTAACCATATGGCAAGGCATGTGTAGAGTCATCATGAAAGTTAAGAACTTGGCGTCCAGGTCTACCTGCCCTTGGGCCTAGAAGCACACCTGAATGCCACCAAGTAATCTGGATGGAGTTTATAGGCAGCTTAGTGGCATCTGTCCTATGACACCTACCTGCTTCATACTGGCCAATAGGCCTCCATTGTTGCTGATATACACAATGATATGGAAACATCCAGAGCCTGTTTTTATTTCTTTTTAATTTTATTGAAGCACAAATAGCAATGAGCCAGTTTCAAATCAGATTAGTAGGACAGATTCAATAACTAATACATTGTATATTGTTTTCGTAGTGTTTTTTTGTTGTACAAGTAACATATATGATATTCTATTTACAAACACTATTAGAGCCGATGCCCCTAATCAATGAATTAAGAGAATGTAGCTGTATACTTATCTTTTTTAAAAAGCTGAATTATAGTACAGTTTCAATAATTAATACTTTTTACATTGTTATCTTCCTAGTGGTTATCCATAGTACAAGAAGCAGAGAGGATATCCTGTCCAGATACTATTAGTGCAAATCCTTCTTCTCATAGAATTATGCAGAAGTACTTCATATTTATCCTAACTGTACTGTTTATACAAACACAGAGTGGTTCTTCGTTTGTATCCCCCCTTTTTTTTTTGTTTAGGCCAGAGTGTGTTTTTAAATGCACTCTATTTCTATTGAATATTAAAATGTGCGCATAAAATACAAAGCCTTCTTTTAAAAACTAGAGTTTTGTATTCCTGAGGATGTAGCCTGGGTATTCAGCAAATATATTGCCATAATCTCTATTATCAGCCACGTTATTGCATTAAGTTTTATGTGAAAGATCATCAAATACTACAGAGATATTGCAGATATATTTCATTCATTAATTATTTATTTACTCAACCTTTTATGAGTTCTATCTTTCTGCTGCATGAAATTGCTACTTTTTGGAAAATTGGGAAAATGGTGATCCAATTAAAGGTGCTAAGGTGCTGGTAATAGAAATTATAATATACTTACGTTTGAATTCTTTAAAAAATAAACATTATTGAAAGCTTTTTTTCTTTATTGTAGAGTGATGATACTACATTTCCCTTCCCTAAGACACAGAGAAACAATTTAAAATTTTCCTTTAGTTATCATATGTCACTTATAGGATTATATGCTTTTGATCTGTACTTCATGTATGAAATTTTTGTTTTTGTCTTGGAAGTTTTTGCTTTCTTTTAGTAAAAATTTTATTTCTCATATTTAACAGGTTGTCATTATAGGATGATCTCCTATAGAGCTAGGGATTTCAATCTTACATTTTTAAGTGGCAGAATTAGTATTTCAAAGAAGATCAGATAGAAAAATCCATATTTATAAAATGGATAAAAGTGTTATTCACCTGAATAACACTTTGAATTCATAGTTAAAAATTCATAGCAGATCTCATAGTATTTGTTTGTTATAACATTAGCAACATAAGAAATCTTTTGACAAGCAAAACTGTTTAAAATGGTGGTTGCAACTAAATTAGCATCAATATCCAGTTACTATCTTTTTTGTGGGCTAAGAATACAGCCTGAGAGAGTGTTTAAGAGTATGAATTGAGTGAAATATCTGGGCTTAGCACTCACTGACTCTGTCACCCCAGTGAACGCCCTTAACTTCTTAGCTGAATGTCTTCATTTGTAAAATATGGCTTATTAGTAGACTAGTCTTGTGGGTTAGCCACACATTGATGTTTCCTAGCCAGGAATGGCATGTGAAGTTGGTGGTAAACTTATTTTCACTGTCCTTTTAAATGACTATTATAGCATGACTATGGGTTTTGCTTTGCCTTTCAATCATAGGGTACTGCTCAGTAGGTTAATGAATAGTTTCAGTTCACGGTATTAATTTTGTTTATAATGCTAACAACATGAATTTTTAGCAGTACTTTTAGTAAACAGTTATTAAATATAACATTTACTTTTAAGGCTGGGGAGATAGTGCAGTGGTTTAAGTACCTCCCTGGCAAGCACAAGGACTCAGATTTACCACCTGTACCACAAGCCATCCTGGCCCTAAAACCCCAGGGTGTCTCCGCTGAAACCAGGCAAGGTGGTGCGTGCCTATAATCCTAGTGCTGGGGAGCAGAAAGATTACTATGAGTCTGAACTGTGTAGCGAGACCCTATAACATATAAATAAATAATGACTTAAAAATTTAAGAAAATAGAATCGACTCTTCAATAGTTGCTGAAATGCCCACTCTGCCTAGTTTGAAACCCACTCTTCCGTAATATAATTATAGTACCTACATGTGTCCATGTTACACTGATTCACAATAATCAATATATAATATATTTAAGCATGTATAGCTTTCCCAGATATTTACTTTGAAAATGATTCAAATTAAATCTGTATATATGTCCATGGTTTTTAAAGAATCAAACCACAGGTTGTGTCTTTTGTTGTTTTGAGCCAGCTGAACATCATCCATGGTACACTTCTGTCAGGCACTGTGTTAAAAAGGAGATATTGTTCTCTAAGTTTGGTCATTATCCTGTGAATTAATACTTAGAACACCAAAATACAGTGATAGCAACACTATTCCTTTTGAATTGCTTAACATCTTTGAAAGAGGCTCATCTCTATGTTGATATGAAGCTGTTGACTAAATCATTATTGCTAAAAGTTACTGGTATAAATTGTGTCTATCCAACAATTTTATCATTTTGTGTGTATGCAGTTAGGTATGCTTTTACCATTGCAAAAAAGGCAAACTAACCTTAAAGAACTTGAATCCATGTGAATTTTTCTGGTGCAATGGAGTAGGAACAAAATGTGTAATCAAAACACATAGTATTATTTTTTTATTGATGAGAAAAAGATTTTAAACTGAATATGTACATAAGAAATACAATAAAATACATATTCTACATAATAGAATGAAATACATAAAAAATAGAATGAAAGACCAAAATGACAGTTATTCCAAGCATGGCTAAAGTATTACACAATGCTATGTTCAGTGTAATTGTTTAGTTCATAAATATCAGCATATAGAGTTAGTCAAGGTGAGAATTCTACCAATGGTCTACCATAAATTCGTGGACCATTGCCTGAACAATCTTGTTTATATAAATGCATGATTTTGCTCCTGCCATATTTCCTAACTTTTCTCCTTTCTCTCTTTGTTGCTTAATCCTTAAGTTCTTGCTTTCCATTTAACTGTGTTATACCTTCCAATTTTTATTTCTTCTTTTGAGTTCCTTTGTTATTATTAATTTTATTGAGAAACAAATATCAATGATACACTTTCAAAACTGATTAGTAGGACAGTTTCAATAATTAATACATTACATATTGTTATCTTTGTAGTGATCATTCATAGTACAAGATGCAGACATGATATACTGTCCAAACACTATTAATACAAATCTTTTCTTCTCATTGAGTTAAGAGACTCCTTTTGAGGTTTT
>PVKA01022565.1:0-36920 GCA_004027165.1 Ctenomys sociabilis | reverse complement strand
TAGGTACTTTTGAACAGTGTCTTAAAGTTTACAGTTTTAAATCTTGGAAATATACAAATTGTGTATTTGAATAATTTTTATATACCTGTGTACTAAATCACGGATGTGACAAATCTCTGTCTGCTCAGATTCTCAAGTTGGATCACCATGGTTTGATCCTTAACTGCCACTTACATAATATATACAACTGCAGATATGAACTAGTCAAAGCTTGGATTTCTAACTTTAAAAACATGATAATAATTGCATGTCCAGGGGCTGGGGAGATGGCTCAGTAGAATAAATGCTTCTCTGGCAAGAGGAAGGAGTTCAGTACCCCGGTTCCACCAAAAAAAAAAAAGAAAGAAAGAAATAATTGCATCTCCATCACAAATTTGCTCTGAGGATTAAATAAGACTATACAAATATAATGTAAATTTCTATAATACAAATAATATTATGTACAATGGCAAATGAGGGGCATTTGTCACTATACTACAGAAGTTACTCAGATTTAAATGTAGTTCTGGATAGTGTGTTACTTTTTTTGGCAGTACTTGGCGTATATTCTACTACTACATTATATCTCTAGCCCTAGCCTATTGAATTTGAGCCACTGACATGAAGTCAGCTAAATAATAACAGCAAAAGGGGGCCGGGGATATGGCTCAGTGGAATAAGTGCTTCCCTGGCAAGCACAAGGGCCTGAGTTCAATCCCCAGCCCCGCCAAAAAAAAAGACATTAAAAAATAACGGCAAAGAAGACTGCAAAGGAATTAAAAAATAATTACGTATTTTCAAAATTTTATTAATCAGTAAATGATTTATAAATAAAACAGACCAGTTAATAACTTCATATTTGTATCATTTCTTTACAGCCTTGAAGACAAGCAGGAACAAATCACAGTTACCATTCAGACACTGATGGCAATACGCCATCATATTGAGCACTGTATCTGAAAGCCCAAGTATAGGACTCATGTGAACTGAGAGATACAACTCAGTATTTATACAATCACAGAAATAACTGTAGTTATGCATTTAAAATCAGTTCAATTGCATACTCATATCTATCCTAGTTCACAAGCAATAATTTTTTGAAATGTTCAATCCCTTTTTAATCACCTTGTAGTATACAGTAATGCACACAATGCCAATTTACTGATGCATAGTTTCTTTTTTGCTTAATTTGGTCAGTTTGTCTTGGAAATTCATACTGAGTAATTCTCTCTAGTTTCTGTTTATGTTGCATATATCTCCTAAATTCATTACTATTAACCCTCCTTTCCATTTTACCTTAAGCTTATTTCTTAAAAAATGAAATCCTATATTTGCTGCAATATTTTTTACTAAGAACAACATATCTTTCAGTTGCTCTAGTGTTTTATAGAACTATCTTGTTTTTATTAATGGTCTAGTAAAAAAGTTGCTTCAGTTTTAAGGTTTAGTTTCAGGATTATTTCCACCAAATTCTATCATTTTCAATATGAATATAAGAGAATATGGGGCTTTTAAAGAATGTATGTTATACTCTAGATAATTCATATGTTGTGTCCTAACATCACTTATTTAACATGCTACTTGTTATTAAATCACTCAATAGTTGTTTAAAATTGAAAAAAAGCATTATTACCTCCACTTAGTAAGACTTGTTACATTCAAGAGTTAGTATCCATCCAATCATAAAAAATATAAATTAAACTCTGTATATGGTTTGCTTGTTTTTTTTTTTTTTTTTTTTTTTTGAGACAGGATCTCATTATACATTCTAGGCTGGCTCTGAACTCATTATGTAGTGCAAGTAGCATTGAACTTGAAGCAATCCACCTGCCTCAGCCCCTTGAATGCTGGGATTACAGGTGTGTATCACCATGCCCAGATCTATATGTATTTTTTAATACTTTCAAAATTCATTTTGTCTTCTAGAGTTTAGGTTTAACTCTAAATAGATTTTTTTGTGGTTCCATGGATTGAACTAAGGACCCTGTGCTTGCCAGGCAAGCACTTATTCTACTGAGCTATCTCCACAAAGCCTAAATATTTATTTCAAAACACAATTTAAATAGAGAAATGTGACCAAGTTTTTTATTTATTTATTTACTTATTTATTTTTAATGCATTCAGTATAGGTCTCACAACACAGCTCAGAACACTAGTGATCCTCCTGCTTTCAGCAGCCCTGGGATTAAAGACATGCAGCACCACACCTGGTCTTGTATGTCCAGGGGCAGGGCCAGCATGGCATGTGCCAGGATTGAATCCTGGTTCCTACACTTGCCTAAGCAGGAGCTTAGACCACTGGGCCTAATATGATCAAGTCTTAAAGAATGTTTATGACAATTTATTACCTCAAATTTTAATCTCTAATGAGGTAAACATGAAGTAATCTGACACTGCCATGATTAAATATTGTAGTTTTCATAAGTCACAGAAATAAATAAAGTCCCTAAATTTTCTTGTACAGAAACAAGGTAATATTATTCAATTCTTCATAATACATTTTTGTTTTAAAAAGAAAATTTACAAAACTCCAATTCTGATACAGACTAAGTACACTGCAAATTTGACCAGTGAATTGCTTAAATTTATATGGTATGTTCTAGAATATGTAATCATAAGCTTTAGATATATATTTTAGGGTTGCTTGGGATCAAACCCAGGCCTTACATATGCTTCTCAAGCATACTACCACTGAGCTACATCCTCTACTTTTAGATATTTTAAAAGAAAATGGGACATTTGGATGGCATATCTACTTCTAACTTTTCTAAGTAATAGCTACCTTAACATAGACCTTGTGTGCTGGGGAGATAGCTCAGCATACTAAGCACTTTCCTGGCAAGCACAAGGACCTGGGTTCGATCCCTGGTTCCACATGCCATGACATCCCTGAAACCCTGGGCATAACCTGCCAACCACCAAAACTGGGCATGGTGGTACACATCTGTAATCCCAGCACAAGGAGGCTGAGACAGGAGAATCATTATTAGTCTCAGCTGCATAGCAAGACCCTACACCAAATAACAAAATTTTTGTATAAAAAGACCAAGCATATTTTAAAATTCAGTTGAGATCAAAGGTTCATACACTTACACCTACTGATAAAATTGGACATGTTTGTATGGACAAATTTGAATTTTAATATAGGATTATCTTATAATAATAGTTTAATACAATTGTTCAGCTAGAAATTAGTGTAATTTTCATTTGATGCTAAAAGATACTTACTGGCTGATGCCTGAGATTGCATACGAGGTATTCCTCCATTTGGCACTTGAAAATTCGAATCACTTCTGCTGCTTTTCACTGAGTCAACTTGTGTACTAGATGTTCGGGACAGATTTGGAAGGCTCCGTCTTAGTTTTTCTATAATAGAATTTTAAGTAAAAAAGAAAATTCTAACCTCTCTTTAAGCAGAGAAATAATTAAAATAGCAATTAGAACTGAAAAACAAAATTAAATTTTTTTTTTTTTTTGGTATTTACCACAGGGTCTATAGGGTCTCAGTATATAAATCGGACTCCTAGTGATTCTCCTGTTTTCAGCCTGCCAAGTGCTGGAATTATGGGCACATGCCACTATGCCCAGTTTCTATTGCTATCTCAGTGAGCCCCGGGGTCAGAGCCAGCACAGCATGCCAGGGGATTCTGCATTCTGCCTAGGAAGGCAACATTCTAAATACTATCAAAAAAAAAAAAAAAAAGTACTTATTTACAAGAAAAAAAAAAAAATCCCAGTTTATTAATAGGTTGAATAAGAAAACTCTTTAAAAATAATATATTTATGTTGTGACTGGAGGATCAATGCAATAGCTCAATCGACTAAGAACTTGCCGTAGGCAAGCACAGGGACTGGGACTCGATCCCCTGCACCATTAAAAAAAAGTTGCTCCACAAATAAATTAAGTAAGTAAAGTTAAATTCACTTCCTCCTATATTTTTGCATTGATAAACTATCAACAAAATGATGAATATGACTATTATCTGACATACAAAATCTTGGCAAAACTTTGTTCCTTTCATACTGGATTATGAAAGCTAATTTTTCCAAAAAATATTTTCACTATAAAATCTGCTATGAGGGGTCAGCCAGATAGCTCAGCGGATTAATGTGCCTGCTTATGCAGAGTGCAGGGGCTGGGGTTCAATTCCCAGTGTGTAGTGCCAGCCCTGCCCCCAGGGTGCACTAAGATGGCAATTGAGACTTCTGAGATGGCAACTGAGACTGGGTGTGGTGGTGCCTACCTATAATCCCAGTGCTTGGGAGGCTGAAAACAGGAGAATCATTATGAGTTTGATCTACGTAGTGAGACCCTGTACTAAATAAAATTATTATTATTATTATTATAAAATTAAACAAAATATGCTACACTTTACCTTCATTTTTAACATTACTTGTCTGCAAATCTGTGGGATGACCTTGAAGTGAAAGGCGAGGCTGCTGTAAGCGGCTAATCATAGGCTGTGGGGACACTCTACTGTATTCTATTCCCCGAGCTGGAGATCGAGAACGAGGTGAATTTCTGGGTGACTGCTTAGGTGATGGTCGAGGTGAATTGCGTGGTGATGGTGAAAACCTGTTAACAGCAGGGTATACTGCATGATGCATATTGTCATCTTCATCATCTAAACTTTGTGCGTCAAGTTCCTGGTCACTAAATGTACCCCGCCTTGTAGAATTGCAAGATGACCCAGAACTGCGCCGAGATGTGGTAGCTGCATATTCTTGCCGAAGACCTGGCAACAATGAGTATGTTACTGTATTTCTTTACACTTTTAAATATAATCAATGCTTTTTAATTTTAAAGTAAAGTTTAACCATTGAAAAATTCAAATAGGATATAAAGTATAATGGAAAACTTTGCTTCTACTTTTAAATATTCTCCCACATAAGGATGCATAAATCAGATCTAAAGGTTATTTTAAAACTGAACAAAAATCTTTAATAATTTCAAGATTTTCTGGAATGTGAAATCAGATTTGCAACTAACATTAAAAGAACAGAATATAATTATGAACAAATAAAGTCCTTAGATACTTAACCTTTGTATTAAAATTATAACAACACAACAAAATCTGGTTAATATTCTGAGCAAGTCCTAACTACTGGCAATCTAGGAAAAAGGATGTTACACAGAAACATTCAAGCCTCTAAGTTATATACTTATATACAGAAAGTACTATTAACAAGTTTCCAAAAACTATACTAGAATCACTCTTGGGTATCTTCAAATTCCTGAAGGATGTAGCTCATTGGTACAGCACATGCCTGGTATGAATGAGGGCTTAGGTTCAATACCAGCCCTGTAAAACAAAACAAAACAAATCACTAATAATTCTTGGGTCCACGCAGCTCTTCAGTCAGATTAGGAGCCACAGTACTGAGTTACTTAGTGTCTAGTTATACCAAATATGACACTAATGTCATCTAATAAAAGATAAAAGGCTTGTAAAACAAGACTGTTTCAGAAAAGAAAATCCAGATCCCAATGTAGCCTCTTCACAAAAAAGGAGATCTTAATAAACAAATTACAATTCCTATTGTAGTTTTACAATTATTTTCAAAAGCTTAAAGCTTAATCAGGCAAGATTAAAAAATACATAATCCTATGTTTCTAATTGTTGCAGAAATCCTGGAAGAATTATGCTATAAAAGAGAAAATCATCTCTGAAAAAATGAGAAATGCATATAATTTTCAAGGAAAAATCCAACATATTTAATATCATCTTTTTCTTAAGTCACTAAGAAATATTCATGCAATTGGACAGCTCAAGAAAGATCACTAAACTACAGGCTAAAATTTCTATTATTTACCATAACACAACATGGAAGTCAAGGGCCAGGGAGATGGCTCAGTGGAATAAGCGCTTCCTTGGCAAGTGCAAGGGCCTGAGTTCAATCCCCGGTTCCGGGAAAAAAAAAAAAAAACTTCAACAAAATTCTGGAATCTAAAAAGTCAGAAGTTTAAAGAAAAATTTATGAATTTATTCTATGGCAAAGAATTAAAAACATTTTTTATGTCCTCCCTTTCATATCCATGAATAACTGACTAGTTGAAAGTATCACAAAATAATCAACAAAGTTCCATAAAATTATGAGAGACCACATCAACAATTTTCAGGTATAACAAGAAATTTTTTAAAAAGCATTAAGTCCCTATCTGTCCAAGGCAAACTGCCTTTAAATGGGAAATGAATTAGAAGAGTAAGAAACAATGCTGCAATTTCTTAAATGTTGCAGCTTGATAAAGCCTAAAGGATCTATTGTGCACAAACACAATGGAAAGTTTCTGAACAAATTTTAACAAGGTTCCATTACTCTCCAATTGTCAAGACTCTAACGTGTACTTCAACAATTTTTTTTTCACTGAAAAGATTAAAAGATCACTTTAAAAACATTTTTTATATGACAGTATACTGTATAGCATTTTATAAAATGCACATGCAAGAAAAATCCTGGGATATTCATGAATTCCCAAAAAAGTATGAAAAATTTTATGCCTATGTATATTTTAGGGATGTCAGAAGTAATCATTTTTATTGAATCCTCTAAGATAAATGGACTCTACAAAGTTTCAAAAACCATGTTTCAAAGCATCATCACGTATTATTTAATATCACAATTACAATCTTCTCATAAGGATCTTTTTTTAATATATTTGTACATTTGCAAGGAGAAGTCAGATTTGCTACCATACAGAAATGGTTTTTGAAGTATGAAAAACTTCTAAGGTATATTATTCGTAATATTTAAAGAGTCTGTGATATTAAACTTTCATGGGGAAAGCTACATGAAAAAGTAGAAAGGCTCTTTAGGAAAGCAATAACAAAAAGGTTAAGTAACACTGATTTACACTAAAAACAAGGTAACAACTAGTGAGCACCAATACAAAGTGACCCATGTTATGCCTATGATGTCTCATATTAGACTAACAGTGTGGGTAAACTGAAGTGCATATGTGGCAGGGTAATAATAAACTTCTCTTCTGGAGCGTTAACAACCTAAATTTGCAGATCAAAAATTGGAGAAAAAGAAAGACTGCAAGGTCAGCCAATATTTTGGCCCTGGCCTTTCAAGGTCAGTGAAGACTCAGGACATAGGATAATTTGTCGTGTATCATCATATAACTCAGCAGTGCCACAAATTTTCTGATCAAGGAGATTATGGGGCCACAGAGGAATGCGATCGATGATGTATAGTGTGCCTAAGGAAGTCACATGTAGAGAAAACTTTCTTTCAGGCCTCCACAGAGAGCAAATTGGTCAAGCAATAGCCGTGACTCATCACAAGGGTGACACTGACAAAGGATCTACAAAGAGCAGTACAGGGTTACAGGATAAACCCTGAGGGTACCTGACTGACCTTATGTGATACAAAAGTTACATTTTTTGTTATATAGGTCTTGCTTTAATTCGGTCTTAATCATCCAGCAGAAAAGTATAAAAATGGAGGTATACAAAGTTATATTAATATAATGAGCTGTGAATAGCTCAAGTCAACAACTTCTGTGGATAACCCACTTCTATTGTGGACTGCTAATCTGTGTTGGATTGTTTTATTTAAAAGAAAAAAAACTAAAATTATATATATATATATATATATATATATATATATATATATATATCCATCCATGTTGTGAAAATCTGTAACATATGTATTGTTGTATGTTACCCTGTTTATGTCATTTGTTCTCTTTGTTTAAAAAAAAAAAAAAAAAAATGGCCCACAGACTTCAGATACACCCACAGAAGCTAAGCACAATGTCTTCTTTGCCTCTCATGAGGCAAAACTGCCCTATGTGAAATGGGCTCTGACAACGGATAAACAAACAAACAAGAATATTTGAATAAGCCTATGAATAGCACATTTCAATATTTCTCCTTTCAGTATATTACTATTCCACATCACTTGAGGACATATTTAATATGTATACCAACTATACAAAGTAGTGAAAATTTTCATCCTTTAATAACTGAAATACTTACTTTCTTCCTGCATCCGGGCTAGAATCTGCACATCAGTTACATCATTTAGCTTATAATTGGATCCAATTGAATCTTCATCTAATTCTGAAGCACTTAACTCACTATCTATAGAGGACTGAGGACTGAGTGGAGGGTTTCTGTCTGATGAACTTTTGAAGTTACCTAAAAAAAAAAATTCAAACTTGCTAAGGTAACAGATTTAAAAAAAAAAAAAAAAAAACTGTTACAATTAGATAACAGATTTAGTTTATTAGTGTCTACCAAAAAATTTATAACTGCAAAAATTGTAATTAGAAATTGACCTCATAAAGGAAAAATGGGACCATAGAAACTCCTTTATATACAATGACATAAATATAGAATACCTTTAAGTATAATTTACCTAAGTTTTTAATGAAACTTTCAGTATAATACCTAATGAATATAGTCAGAACTCAAATGTGTTAGATTTCAACTTTTACAAGACTGTCTATGAAACTATGAACCTAAGCAGATGAATTTATGATGTAGTATTTTCTCCTCCTAAATTTAGTCATTAGCAAGCACCATCATCTTTTCCATGAATAAAAACATTTACTTTTCCTAAACAACAAAACTTATTTGAGAACAATTAGGTTCCTTAGACACTGAAGAACAAACCCAAAATAAGAATACTTGGCATATTTTTCTGCATATTACATTTACCTAATTCTTTTGCCAGATTAATAATGGAGACCAAGGAGTTCTGACTTTTAGCAGTGAAGCACAAGAGATAGGTAAGCTAAGTGTGGTGCCGCATGCCTGAGATTCCAGTTACACTGGAAACTGAGCCAGGAGGATCACAAATTCAAGGATAGCATGGGAAACATAAGACCCTATTTCAAAATAAGTTTCATTTAAAAAGGCTAGTAGTAGAGTGCTTACTTAGCATACAAAAAAATAAAATGACAAGATTTTTAAAAGGTACTTGTATCTTTTTAAAGAAAAAGGCAAACAAAATGAGTCAGAGAAATAAAGATTACAAATGTCTAAAAGTGTAAATTGTTTGTAAAGGAATAATCATAAAATCCCAACGCTGCCTCTTGTATTTCTAATATAACCTTATCTGAAACATTTGTTTTCATAATTTTTCAACATAAGTCAGCTCCAACACGAAACGCATGTAAGGACAGTAAAATATTGGTGGCCAGGGAGATAGCTTTGCAGTCTAAGCACCTGCCTGGCAAGCACAAGGATGCGGTTTCAATTCCTGATACCACATGCAGCACTGGCCCTGGAATCTGGAGCACTCAGTGTGAGCCACCGCAAACGAGTGAGGAGACACACACCTGTAACCCCAGAGTGGGGAGGGTGAGACAGGAGGTTCACTGTGAGTCCAAGAACCGCATACCAAATACATAGATAAATAAACAAACAAGCATTTATACTAACAATGAAAGAAAAGCACATGATAGGAAATGTACCACAAATACTCGAGCAACACCTGAATCAAGTTCATTTTAAATAAGTATTACAGATCAAACTTTTCAATATGATAATATCATAAGTAAAACAAGTATTAAATAAAAATGTCAATAAAGGAACCTCAGGGAATACAGAGGGTTTTCTGCTTGTTTGTTTGTTTTCTGGTAATTGAACTCAGGACCTTGCACCTGCCATGTAGACGCTGTGTCACTAAACTATATATACACCTGGCCCTAGACTTTGTACTGGGGTTAAAACACACACACACACACACACACAAATAAATAAATAAATAAATAAACAAACAAACAAATAAATAAATAAATACCTTCTTAACTTTTAAAGTTATATTAGTGAACAGTAATACAACAACAGTAATAATATAAGTAACAATAAGTGAGTCATACAGCAGAGGCAACTACACAGAAGGGTCAGTCTCAGACCCAGGGCAACACCATCTTGCTCAGTTCAGAGCAATCATGTATATCACTTACAACACCCATCTGTCTCATGGCACAGATAGCAGTAGTAGAATAACCTTATTATTCTACTACTTAACTGTAAAGTCAAAGCTTATTAAAATTCCTTTAAAAGTTTTTTAGCAATGTAGCTTTTACAACTTTTATAGCAGAATTGAAAGGATTACTGCATATTTCATTAATAATCCACTTATTAAAAATCAAGAGGGCTGGGGAGACAGCTCAGTAGATTAAGTGCCTGCCTGGCAAGCACAGGGTCCTAAGATCAATCGCTGGTACCTCAAAAAAAAAAATGTAAATAGTCCAAAAAAAAAAGGTAGAGGGGTGGCCAAATAGCTCAGCAGATTAGAGCTCCTGCAAGTGGGGTTCAATCCCCAGGCCTGCTGTGCTGGCCCTGCCCCCGGGGCACACTGAGATGGCAATTGAGACTGGGCTTGGTAGCAGGCACCTGTAATCCCAGCTCTTTGGAGGCTATAAATAGGCAGATCACTATGAGTCCGATCTAGTAGTGAGACCCTGAACACCATGTATACCCTTACCTAACACACACACACACACACACACACACACACACACACACACACACACAAAGGATCAAGGTTGTGGTGCCGTTTCATTAAAAAGGACTAAAAAGGCTCAAATACTAAAGAAAACTGTACTGATACAATCCACTAACCTATCTTTGTACTCTTAGTGCCTAGTATACCACCTGGTGCAAAGCGGCTTCTCAAGATCATCCCAGTGGTGGGGACCTACGGCACACATCCTGCAGAGGGCTGCCTGTGTCAGAGAAAGCTCTAAAAGGCTCATTGTTACTGCTCTATCCACTTAAGTTTCATCAATAAAATGAACTTGAATTACTAGTAAGTTATCTTTTGAACTGGGGAAGTAAATTAAATACCATTTCTTAATAACTCCATTTTGTTTTCTCCTTACCTGAATTTCCAGGAAGTATAAGCTGTTTGACTATAGGAGGTCGCACTGGGGTTGAAGATGGAGAATTGAAGCCACTGCTATATGGGCTACTGGCATTTGGACTGTAAGGACTTGTGTAACTCATAGAGTTGAAAGGATTATTGTACAAATTCTGCCTCTTGAGAGCTACATTAATGAGAGGGGGGAAAAACCAAATTTAATAATTGAGGAAAAGTTAACATTTTATCTTGAAAGTTTTCCTATTAAAATTTCATTAAGCTGGGGATAGCTCAGCAGCATAGTGCCTGCCTGACAAGCACAAGGTCCTGAATTTGATTCCCGGTACCCCAAAAAATATAAAAAGTAAAATAAAAAGCATTTTAAAATTTCACTAAGTCATTATCTCAACTTAAATAAAAATTTCATATTACTAAGGAAGCGATTTTCATTATCGTTTAATCTTTTACTCATTCATTCATGTATTTAGTACAGGGTCTCGCTATGCAATTCAGACTTGTAGTGATCCTCCTGTCTCAACCCCCCCAGCACTGGGGTTACAAGCACGTGCTACCAACGCCCAGTTTCGGTGAGTGTGGCATATTGCACCAGGGACTGAGCCCATGTCCTTGCCAGGCAGGTGTTTAGGTTGCCGAGCTATCTCCCCAGCCCTGATTTTCACTAACTTAAACTGTGTTATCGAAATAAACCAGCAGTCACACCAAAATAATAATGATTATAATGATAAGAAATAATAGTAATAACATAGAAAGAATATTCCTAACAGAGTATTTTCCACTAAGTTAATTCACTTTCACCTTGTTGGAAAGTTTATTCTTTAATAACTATTCTATCAATCATGATTGAACTTAAAAATAAATATAAAAACATTTTGTTAATTCTCTATAAATAAGTTACAAAAAAGATTTTAAAAGCCATTACAAAATTTGGATCTTTGAAAAACTAAAGCAATGGTAACTGTTAAAGCCAGCATAAAATGAAAACATGGGAGAATTCCCTTTTTAAAAAGAACTTCTAAACTTCCATTTAATAAAGTGCTATATATATGAACTTACACAAAAGTTTAGGTAATAAATACTTTGTTACCTTACCACTAAAGTAACAAGTAAAATTAGATACTGATACAATCTGATATTCTGTCCAATCTATTCTAATATCTACGGTTTAATGAATATTTACAGGCATTGGCAAAAGCACTGCAAAGAAATTTTTAAATATTTCTCTCTTCAGACAGAATTTGTTTTACAGTTGAGACAAGTTGTAGTCAAGACTACCTCAAACTCAAAGCAATCGTCCTTCCTCAACCTTCTGAGTGCTAGAATTATAGGTGTGTGCCAAAAATCACTGTATAAAAATACAAACACGATACAGTGCTTTCTCTTAAGAGGACTGCAGCCAAATAGTATCATAAAGGTGCAAAGGGTTATACAAAGAATTCATGACAACTGACAAACTAGGTAAGAACATTAAGAGGGAAAAAAATGGCACAGACAAGTACATACTGCTCTCATCTGTATTTATAAGATAAAAAGCAGTGATGTGAAAAACTGTAGAGCCCATTTAGGAGTAAGAGTAATCTAGTACAGTAAAACACAGAAGGAACAACACAGGAAAAAGAAGCCCAGACATGGTTACTACAGGCCAAAACCACTATGCTTAGGGGTCCACTATTTATTTTATTGCAATAAGCAGTAACTTTTGAGTAAGAGTAATGTGATCAGATCAGTTTAGGGGAAAAAAAAATGTGAATATATGCATTACACAGTTACTAGAAAATCAGAAAAAAAGAGCAAATGCTAAAAACTGGAAAAGTTAGTAAAGGAAGAAAAGCAGATGACCTGTCTGCCTACTAGTGAAGTCGCGCTCTAGGGAGAAGGAACACGTTTCCTATTTAGTGAACCATATGGTTGTATACAGATTCTTCATACATTTTATACACAGTGTACAGCATGATTACAGATAGAAGCTAAGCAGACTGTCATGTATCACTTTATTCTTCATCTCCACAAGCTTATAATTTTATAACGGGCTATCAATCCCTAATATTTAAAGTCCTTGGCCCTTTCCTCTTCTTACTCTATGCCATATTCTTTCTGTAATTCTCAAACATATACAGGATATCACTTATTAATATGCCAAAAACTCCCCATTATTTCTATTTCCAGTCCTAAGTTTTCCTCTGAACTTTAATCCTATATATACTACCTCCCTGTGAGTATGGAAAATGCTTGACCAGGGAGATGGCTCAGTTGAATAAGCGCTTCCCTGGCAAGCCACGAGGGCCTGAGTTCAATCCCTGGTTCCGCCAAAAACAAAAAAAAGGAAAATGTATTGCAGAATTTACATACCAAATTCAACTTACAATCTTTCTGCTAAAGTCCAATTTGCTTCTAGGGGCTTCCTTTTAGAAAAACAACATTCATGCCTGTCTCAGAAACTAGAAACTCAGAAACAATACTTTGTTCACTTCTTTGTACCTGATTCCTTTTTTTTTTTTTTTTTTTTTTGCAGAATCAGGGATTGAACTCCAGCCCTTGTGCTTGCCAGGAAAGCACTTATTCCACTGAGCCATCTCCCTGGACTCCTGATTCTTTTTAATTTTATCACATACCATTCCCTCTGTGATACTACATAATTTTTGGTCTTCGTGCTTCAATCCTGGTTTGTAACTTCCTCTCCAATGTAAGCCATAGAAACCATGATTTCTCTTCCTGAATGTGGGTTACAAGAACTCTCATCTTCCCCTACATTTCTCTACAGGAGAAGTTCATACATTATTTGACTTATGACAGGTTATTAAACTCTTACTTTAGAAGCAGGCCTTGCTGAGTTTCCCTATCCTATATCCATAAGCATTACATCATACTTTTTTCTCCAATCACACATGAGCATAGTTGTCTATGCTTCAATCATGCCTATGCAATGAATCTCCATAAAAACACCAAAGAGGGGCCGGAGAGATAGCTCAGTGGCACAGCACCTGTCTGACGTACACAAAGGCCTTTATTCTGATGTCAAGGAGGAGTCATAGGAAACAGACTGGCACCTAGGGATTGGAGACTAGGGCAAACTAAATCCATGGGATGATACTGCCTCTGGTAGACATCAGAATTAAAATGAACTGAACTGAATCAGAGGGAGCCCAACTGAGGTCTGCTGCAAAACTGACTGTTCTAAGCGGTGGAGAGAGAATCCCATACATGGAGAGTGTGCTGGAGTGACCCCAAAGAAAACTGACTTGTTTTTTCTTCTACTTCCTAACACACAGCCAAGCTATCATCAACTTTCAAGCAAATCATCCTACATCTTGACCTCCTCAACTGCACCTCCATAGAACTACCATGTTACTATGACCTTTCTAAAACACAAATCCAATCATGCCTTCCCACCCTACCATAGTCCTGAACAATACCTTTTATTCCCCTTTTTGTTTTTGTTTTTTTAAGATAGGCTGTAATAACTGTAAAACCTAGGCTGGCCTTGAATTTAGGTGATTCTCCTGCCTCAGCCTCTTAATGCTAGGCTTATAGGCACAGAGCACCACACCTGGCATTCCGGCATAATACTTTCATTAATGTTTTCTCTACACTCTTAATGATGTCTAAAACATTTACTAAGGCCTTCCTGAAGAATGTGGCTCCTACCAATCTTTCTGACCCTATGGAACAACTCTCCCTTCTCTTCTGAAGCTACCTAACTAGCTCCAGGTCCTCACGCACACTATGTTCTCTTCCACACAGAGCCTTAGCATATGCTGTTCTCTCTACCGGAAATGGCCAACTTTTACTTCCTCCTCCTACCTTAAGTTTATCTGAATCTTTAGGGATCAAGCCAATCACCACTTCCAAAGGGAAAATTCTTACTGCTCAATGCTTAAAGCACTGTGTACCACTCTTTCATTAGTGTATCACCAACATAAAGACTGCCAAGTGTGACAGTACACACCTCTTACCCCAGCACTCAGGACCCTAAAGCAGGACGACTATTCCAAGTTTGAGGCCAGCCTTAGCTACATAGTGATTTCAAGGCCAGCCTGAACTGCATAGTAAGACTCTGTATCACAACAACAACAAAAAAATTTTTGTGTGTGTATTTTAGGGAATACAGGGTGTTGAGGGTCTCACTACTAGATCAGACTCATAATGATCTGAGCTAGGATTACAGGTGCATGTCACCATGCCGAATTTAACAACAAAAATTATAAATATTATTTAAATTAGTTTTTCCAGCTTAATACACTTTAGTGTTGTGTTTATTTTCTTCATCATGTGTCCCCCATCCTTTTCTTATAGCCTAAAACATCCTCTTCTTAAAGCCTCAATAAAAAAATACATAAATTATTGTATGAGACTGATTTGAATATAGATTCTGGGTACCACAGAAGTAGATTAAGTAGAGAGGTATGAAGCATAAGATAGGGACAGCTAAGACATTCCAGGGCTGCCAAATCCTGAAGCGAACCAGAGCTCAGGCCTGGCATGTGAGTGAGACTACTCAGGCCTCCAGATCCTGAATAGACTCAGAGCATAGGCCTGACCCAGGAGTGAGACCTTTCGGGGTATCTGGATTCTGAAGTGCACAGGCCCAGCCGGTGTGTGACTGAGACCGCCTGGGCCCCTGGATCATCATCTGACCCAGAGCAACGGCCTAGCGTGGAACACTTCAGCAGAACTCCCCGCAAAGAGGCTACAGGCAAGACCCACCCAGCTGATTCAGGAGCACAACATCTTGCCACAGTGACAACAAAGGGTTCACCTGCAAGGTTTCATCAGGAACAAGTGGAGCACAGCATCCAGACCCAAGTATGAACTTCTAAGCTCTACACCAAAGGTCAAAAGTCAGTGGTATACAAAATGACAAAGAGAAGGAACAAAAAGCAGTCTCAGGCCTCAAGTCCACCCAGTACAAATGCAGAAGACACTAGCATAGAGGACACTGGAAATGACACACCTGAAATCTCTGAAACAATAGCTTTGGAAGGAAAGAAACAACTGCAGAAAGGTACAGAAGCAATCAGATCAGAAATAATTTCTGAAGTAAAAAAAGTAGTGATCACTATAATCAAAGAAGTACTAAGTGCTTCTAAAGAACACACTATTAAAAAAAAAAATAGAACAGAATATAAAAATGATGGAATCCTGAATAAGCAATATAGGAAAGAAATAAAATGTATGAACCAGATCCAAAGTGATATACAGGAAATTAAAACCTCAATCACAAGCTGGCAAATTGGTTTGAGTGAAAGTAAAAGTAGACTTTCTGACCTTAAAGACAAGATTATAGCTAGTGAAAAAGTAAGCAAAGATCTCTTAAAAACAACTAGGATGCAGGAAAGAATCATTCAACACCTGTAAGACAATGCAAAGATGAACAATGTGAGACTAATAGGCATCAATGAAAAGGAAGGAGTCAATACAAATAATATAAAAAGAATGTGGGCCGAAGTAATACCAGAAAACTTCCCAAATATGGGGCAACAATCTGACATTCAGGCAACCAAAGCATACAGAACTCCAAATAACATCAACCCAATTAAAACCACTCCCAGACAGATAATAATCAAGATCCCACAAATTCAGCACAGGAACAGTATACTAAAAGCTGCTAAAGAAAAGAAACAGATCACATTTAAAGGAAAACCCATCAGAATAACAGCAGATTTCTCTTCACAAACCATCAAGGCAAGAAGAGCATGGAGCAAAGTACTTCAAGTCTTGCAAGAAAACAAATTGCAACCCAGACTGATATACCCTGAAAAACTCTCTTTCAAGTATAGCAGAGAAGTAAAATACTTCCATGACAAAGAACAACTGAAGAATTTCATGATGACAAAGCCAAGCCCACACAGACTACTTACTGAGTTCTAGAGAAGGAGCAAAATGATCACAACACCATGAACAAGAACAGAAAGAACCCACCAAATAGGACAAACAATTAAACACAGGAGAATAAGAGGTATACAATAGCAGTCTTTTAGTTACTCTTATGTACAGCAGCAAAATATTTCCATCAGCATACTCTACAAATGGACTTCTCTTGCACCCTATGGGTCATGATTCTATATGGGACTACAGGGTGAAATAGCTGTAGCTCAGTCCCACAAGTGACACCTGGCCACCAGGAATTGTCATGGTCATTATCCATGTCCACAACACACTGGATCTTTGTGCAATATCCTATCCTCAAACTGTCAGAAGGGATGGTCATTTATTTGTCATTCCAGCATTTGTATGTTTTATTCTTAGTACTTCTTTACTACCAGGAAAACTTTTTCTTAGTTCAATTGTTTTGAAACATTTAATTCTTAATTAATTAGTATTCAAGTTTCTGAATAATGCTTAATCTTCATTTTTGTTTTAAGATTTATATTATATCTTTGAATTACAATTTATCTAAAAGGTACCATATCTCCTAGTATTAGAAACTTTAAAAAGTATATTACAATTTTCTGTTGACACTTCTTCCCTGTCTTTTATACACACATATACACATACATATATATGATAAAGAAATACACGTGTATAACCTGACATAAGATTAGTACTGTTTCATAGAAATCTTCAATGACCTTTTAAATAAGGGTTTATCTAATATACTTTATATAGTCCTGCATAACTATCACTTTGAGAGCTCTTTATTGTTCATCCAGGAGCATACTCAAGTTCTCATGCCTTTTGAATCACATTCTTTGTTATTTCCTAAAGGCGACATCAGGAGGTATTAAAATATTTCTATATAGGTCTTAACCATCCAGCAGAAAAGTATAAAAATGAGGTATACACTGCGAGGCCATAATAATAAGTTGAGCTGTAAATGGCTATGGTTGACAACTTCTTTGGATAACTCACTATTGTAGTGGACTGCTGGCCTGTGTTGGATTGTGTCGTCGAGTTCAAGCACCTAAGTTAGTCGAATGACAATAGTGCCCACCTTTGACAGGTGTAGACAAAGGAAGGGGTATAGAAAGGAAGAATCATGATGTGTGTGTATGGACAGTACAGTTGGGACAGATAACGCTGTGCTTCTACATAATTCTGTGAGAGGCAAGATTTGCACTAATGGTAGTTGGACAGGATATTATGTCAGCTTCTAGTACTATGGGCAACCACTAGGAAAATAACAAGGTAGAAAGTAGTAATTATTGAATCTTTGATGTAATTCAGGTGTAAAAAATAAGATACACAAACAGCTACACTCTCTTTCTTTACTGATAAAGAGTCATACGATATAATAATGTCTGTAAGTATAATATCATGTATGCACCTTCTATAATACTAAAACATTATGAAAACAGTTTGCAATGTATTAATTTATCAAATCCATCTTGTCAAGGTATCTTAAAACTGTCTCATGGATAGTTGTACTTCAATAAAATAAAAATTAAAAAACTATATTTCAAGTTTGTATAACTAGAAAATATTTTACTTTTAGTTTTCAAAGGTATGTTTGCTAAGTATAAAATTCAAAGAGGATATATTCCTTTCAGTTCTTTAATTAGTCTAGTTTCTTACACACTTGGTCCTTTTTTTCTTTCTAATGTGGAATAAGATGCTATTTAATTTTGTTCTTCCATAGCTAATATTTTTTATGTATATGCTTTAATCATTTTTTTTACTTACAATAAGTTTTGGATAATTTCATTTTTGTGTATCTTGGTATGATTTTATTTAAATTTCTTATGCAAAAGGTTCATTTTTCTTGGAAATTTGGTATTGTAAGTTGAACTAAATTCAGAACTTTTAAATCTTTAAATATTTATTGCCTACTCCTTTCTACTTGGAGAATTCTAATTATATGAATATAAGTTTCTTCATTCTGACACAGTGAACTATTATGACTCATCTGTAAATTTTTCATTTTTATTTTCGCCAATTTCATTAATGTTTGTAAATAATTTATTTGCAATTTGCAATTTATTAAAAAAATTAAACTAAAAAAACTTCAATTAAAAAAAATAGATAAAGATGGGGACAACTTAAATGGAAAAAACTATCAGAAAGTAGGTAGGGGATTGGGAAGTTATTATTTAACACAAGTATAAAATTTCAGTACATACAGGATAAAAGCTCTGTCCAGATGAACAACAGTGACGGCTGGATAGCAAAGCAAATGTACTTACTGCCACTCGAATACACATTAAAAATGGTGAAAATGGGAAACATAATGCTACATAAATTTTATTAAAAAAAAAATTGGTGAACTGGGTTACAGCTCAGCAGAGAGCACTTGCCCTGGGTTCTTCTACCTTGAGTACCATTAAAACAAAACAAAAACCAAAAATAGAACAACCATAACCAGATAACAAAAAAGCAAGGAAGGAGCTGGCCAGATAGTTCAGTGAAAAGTGCCTGCTTCTGCAAAACGCAGTGGCTGGGTTCTATCTCCTGTTGTGCCACGCCAGCTGTCCCCAAGGGGAGCTGAAATGGATTGAGACTAGGCATGGTGGCTCACACCTGTAATCCCAGCCAAGTTATTTTTTCCCTTAATTTTTTTTTTCTTCTTTATAATATATTTAGTACAGGGTCCACAGGGTCTCATTACACAGATCAAGGATTACAGGTGTAAGTCACCACACCCAGTTCTGGTTCAAGAGTAAATGCCTCATTTGTATACTCCCTTGTCATAACAAAGCAAAAAACCACTCACTCTTTCAAGATATATATAACAGCTTTATTGTTACCTCCAGAACAGGTTACTAATTGTTAATAATTACTATTCTTTAGGCTATTTCAAATCAGGAACTGATAAACTGTAGTCTACAGGCCAAACCTAGGCTACCATCTGCTAAGGTGAATAAAATTTTACTTACAGCCATACCCATTTATGTGTGTGTTATTTGTGGCCACTGTCCATAAAAAATTAAGCTGGCTATTTCCAGAGAAGCTTGCCAATCTCTGTTTTCATGTTTTAATTATTTACTGCCTGATTAATTCCTATGATCAAATGAGAAGTTAAGAAAGGGTGAGATACTTTAGTATAGCCTCAGAGCTGAGAACCTAGCAGAGTAATCAGTTCTTTTTTTTTTTTTGGCAGAACCAGAGTTTGAACTCAGGCCCCTGTGCTTGCCAGTCAAGCACTTACTCCACTGAGCCATCTCCCCAGTGTAATCACTTCTTACACAGCTGGATGATGATAAGTCCTAGTTAAGCTGTGAATTATATTATTTTAAGGTGAGATACTCAAAGTATTTAGAAAACTATTCCTAGAAATATCCTTAATTTTTTGAAAATTATTACTTTTTCAAAAGGACTTATTTAGAAATGTATGACTTCAGTATTTAAACACTCATTCAGAAGCACTATGATATCCTATAAGAAATTTCCATATAAAAACTATTAACTACTTCTTATAGCCAAACAAACTTTACTATATGCCATTTTAACTATTTAGCTAGTAACCATTCTACTTCTCTCATGTCAGTTTAATTTTTTTCTTTTTTTGAGATAAGGTTTCATTATATAATGCAAACTGGCTTTGAACTCATTTAGATAGCCCAGGCCAGCCTCAAACTCACAATTCTCCTACCCCAGCTTCCCAACTACTGGGATTACAAGTATATACCACCATGCCCAGCTTTCAATTTAAATTCTAACTAAAGAGCAGAAATTTTTTACAATAAAGCTAAAATAAACAATTTAAAGTTTGTGGCTGCTATGTAAATACATAATGAAAGAACAAAGAAAAATAAAGGTTTTCAAGATTACTAAACATATCCATTTTTTACAATAATTTTTAATTAAAAAATTTAATTAGTACATATTTGTAGTATATGATTATGTTTCTCATGGGGAGTTGGTATATATACATAATACAACTTAATTCTTTTTTCTCATGCCTCTCCCTGCTCCCCTCTACAACTGTTGGTCCTCTTCCCATTTGAATAAGTTCTATTTGCATCATTTTTCCCATATTTTTTCCAACCCCTTTTCCTCTCCTCTCCCTTCCACTCACCTCTTTGAAAAACATCTCCCTACTTCTATTTTGCTCTATATTTTTTCAGTTTCCGATAAAAGAGACTCTATGTGATACTAAACTTTTGTATCTGACTTATTTGACTTAATAATGCAGTATGACCTCAAGTTGTATCCATTTCCCTATAAATGCTTATAGTTCTATCTTTGTGAAGATAAAAAAAGAAACAACAACTCTCTTGGGTATAAATACATTTTCTTTGTTAGAAGATTTAGTTATCAGAAATTGTACTGCTAAAAACAAGAATATGTGCGTATCCCTGCAATATGACCACTAATTTTTGGGGACGATACCTGGAAGGAAAAATAGCTGGGTCAAATGGTACTTCTATTTTTAGTTTTGTGAGGAATCTCCACATTAATGATGTATAAATTCTTCTTTATTTCAGAAAACATCGGCAGTATTTAAAAGACAGTTCTTAGCCGGCACGGTGTAGTACACCTATAATCCCAGCACTTGGGAATTGAAGCAGGAGGATCCTGTGAATTCAAGGCCAGCCTGAACTATGTAGTGAGATACCGTCTCAAAAAAGCCAATTTTAAAAACGGGCTGGGGATATAGCTCAGTGGCATAATTACTGCATGGCAAGTGCAAGGTCTGGAGTTCGATTCTCCTGTACTGCCAAAAAATTTTTAAAAAGCCAATTCTATACTACCAGGGTATTTCAGAAAAGTTATAGCCTGAATAAACTCAAAAAATTCCAACTTGTACAATACCAAAACGTTATGAAAACAGTTTGCAATGTATTAATTCATCGACTCTGTATGGTTAAGGTGTCTTGAAACTGTCTGATTGACATTTGTATTTTAATAAAATAAATGGAAAAAAAATAAAAATAAAAATAAAAATAAAATTCCAACAAAAAGTTGAGTAATATTTTACTTGTATTTCCATTTACAGCGGTATGCTACATTAAATGTAATAAACAGGCATAGATACATTCTTTTTCATTTTGTGAAACCTATTAAACAAAAGTATTAGAACAATTTGAACCTAAATTATCAAGTGAAAGAAAAGCATAACAAAAGAAAAGCAAGATGTGATGGGACCTCAGTACTTGAGAAGCTGAGGTAGAAAGATCACCATAAATGAGGCTAACCGGGCTACCCAGTGGGCTCAAAGCCAGCCTGAATAACAGAGACCTTGTCTTAAAACAGCAGCAACAAGGAAAGGAAATAGAGCTTTTTTAACAGCCACTGTGAGCCAGGAAACATGCTGGACTCCTCCCATACATATCACTTCACTGTTAAAATGAGTTCATGAAAGGTAAACAACTTGAAGAATCACACAATTATGTACTAGAATGAGAAAATGTCCCTTTGCTTCTTCACCTGTATTTTTCTACCCAATCAGTTTCTCCAAAGTGTGCTATGTTGGGTGAGTTTTAGATCATGTCAAGCAATTTTTATTTAACAGTTGTTTGTTTTCATTTACATAGAAAAAAAAATCACATAAAATTCATAACTTCATAGGTATTATCCTTCAGGATGAGGCTTTAAAATTTTGATTTTTGAGCTGAGGAGATAGCTCAGCAATTTAAGTGCCTGTCTTGGGCTTAGACCACTGAGCTACCTACCCAGGTTCAAACCCCAGCACCACATGCTGTGCCACTGAGCCAGCCACTGAAACCAGGCATAGTGGTGTAATAATCCCTAGCACCTGTAATCCCAGCAATGGAGTGGATGAGACATGAGGATCACTATGAGTCCAAGCTGCATAGTAAGGCCCTGTATCCAAATACATAATAATTTTTTTAATTAAAAAAATTTTGATTTTTAAAAATGTTATTAAGAGGGCCAGCCAGATAACTCAGCAGACTAAAACACCTGCTTAGGCAGAGAACAGTGGCCAGGGTTCAATCCCCAGAGTGCCATTCTGGCCCCACCCCCAGGGCAGACTGAGACAGTGACAGACACTGGACAGTGTGGCACACACGTGTAATCCAGTGCTTGGGAGGCTCAAAACAGGAGAATCACTACGAGTCTGATCTACATAATGAGACCTTATAGACCCTGTACCAAACACATAAAATTAAAAAACTATTAAGCAAATAACAGAAAAGCCCTCAAAAGGATATGTATGAGATTTGAAACTGCTAACAAATGAGGAACTGTCTTCCTAAGGATTTATCACTCAATATTTAAGTTTCTGTTTTATTCTGACTAATGAAAGCAAAACAATAAATTTGCGAGTGAAAGTATAGACGTACCTGACATAGTTTGATCAAGTTTGTGGATAAGAGACTTTTTAGCACATTCAACATCAGGACTTGGGTAATCCAAAACTTGCCTGCACCAAACTAATGGACTAACTGATTTCTGCATTGGTGTAAGTTTTTTCTTTGGTGATGAATACAGCCTGGAAGGAAACAAAAGCATAATATTCATCATTAAGCACACAATTATACAGCTGGGATCTTTACATATAATTTTAAAATGGGGGAGCTTAAAAGTGATAGAGCATGGTTAAACTTACCCAAATTTACTCAGTTTACAAAAAAAAAAAAATGAAACTACTATAATCAATATAAACCACAATTTTAAATACTAAATGAACTAAAATGAAGCTTTCTGAAAATGTGTCTTATTTTTGTCCAATTATTAAAAGTTTGATGAACTATGTCTTTACAACATTTTATAGTATTCTGTTTACAACAGAACTTGACTAGCTCCCTAAAATAGTCCCACCATAATGTCCAGCCTCTGAGGCAGAAGAACTTGTTTGTTCTCTATCTCTCAATTTTCCTTCCCATCATAAAAACACAAAAATCTACCACACGTAACATCTATACTCCCTGACAGTTTCAAATAGTTATATGCCTAAGAAATACTTTAAATCTTCAATAACAATATCAATTAACTTAAGAAATTACTTAGAAGGGGATAGTATTTTATAAGCTCACAGGGAATATTATATACTAAAGGAAAAAAGTGGGAAAAAAAAATAGGGAAATGTGTCCTTAAGTTTCCCACTTCATAGTTCTTCAGAACAGTGCAGATTATATCAAACTACTAGTATTCATTTCAAATGTGACTTCATACAAATAATACAAAGAGTTACTTGATTTATAATTAGGGAGTTTTCACATTAAGATATACTAAGTAAAATTTATAAAATAAAATTATTCTTCGATACATTTATGTAGCAAGATGTCTTAGTCAAGCAAGAAACTGATAATATCACACCGTACTCTAAGTTAGGGCAATAATGTAAAGTGCTGTCCTGGTGTAAATGTTTATATAAATATGTCCACAGTATACAACAGAAATTTTTCAGTGGCAATATTTATTTTTTCTAGCCCCCTTTTTTCTTTCTTATCTTTTTACCTAAGGTTTAGCATGTGCACTAGCTTTCAACAGAATAATTAAGACATGTAGTAGATCACTATTTCTTTAATCCACAGTTCACATTCATGTACTTAAAAATATTAAAATAGAATCTCATTTTACTAAGGAACTTACTAACAAAAAAAGTGAAACTAATAGGATTTATTCTTTTCCCAATCTAAATACTATAAATGTTCCCATAAAAAAAAATCTCTTTTATCTCAGCCTTAAAAGTTAAACTGCAAAATTCTGGGAACCTGAACAGGACTCTAATGTAAGTATTGCAAGCATTATACAAATAAATGTTCAATATTTGGAAAGTGAACCATGTTCCTTAAAAAAAAATAAATAAATAAAAAATAAAATTTTAGGAACTGTCAGATGCTGACACTAAGCAGCAAATGTAGAGCAAAATAAAACTCTATAAATGAACAATAAACACTAATAAAACCACTGTGGTCAAAAATGTTTGACTGAGGTTGCAATTAAACTTGTCAGAGGATGCATGAGTTGGGTTGTATCACACAATTTGATCCAAGTCTTGGTCTTTTTTTCTCCTTTGATTTTCAAGGAGACTCAGTTAATGTCTCTGAATTTTAAAAGAAGATACTCAATAAAAATATTTGCAATTACTATATATAGTCCCCTTTATGTCCTGAAAATTTCAAAGTAACTATTTTGATTACTAAAAACATTCACCAATACTTTTGCACTTCTTAAATCCCACTGTTATGTTTTAATCAAGGAGAAAATTTCAGCTGGGCACAGTGGCACACACCTGTAATGCCAGCACTAGGGAGAAGACTGAGGCAGAAAGACTACCATGGGTTCAGGGCCAGCCAAGGCTACATAGCAAGACCCTGTCTCAAAAAGAAAAGAAAGGGGAGGGGAGGGGAGAGGAGATACAACGTAACAGAGATTAAGATTTTTCAAATTTTCCTTTCCCAAACCTTGAAATTTTATCACTTTATCCTACTTCTACTAAAATTAAATCGGTGTGATGGGATCATGGGCTGATACACCCATGAATGGGTTAAATCCACTGATATTCATAACTGAATGAGCGTCAGAAGGCAAGGATTCATAGGACTGGAAGAGATGGGTCACTGGGGTATTTATTGCCTTGAAAGAGCGTATCTCTTGCTGTGTTGTCTCCCTAGGCTCTCCTTCCCAAATACACACTGTGAAGTGATGTTTTACTCTGGAACCAACCTCTGTCAGCCAAATAAACTTTTCCTTTTTTAAGCTGTGGCAGATATTTTGTCCTAGCAATGGGAAAGCTGATAAATACTATGGAGACTTGGTACATAATGCAAGGGATTATATACTCAATAACGAGTGCTAGGAAATTTGTTATCTCCAAAGGTAGATTGATGTAAAATTTGATCCCTACTTAAAAAACTAGAGTAAAATTGAGTCATAGAGGTCCAGTGGGGAAAAGAGGTTCCACCTTAAGAAAGAAGGCATTTGGAACTAAGTTTATGGGGCCCAACAGGGAGCTTTTACCTTATCACAGTGTGTAAGGAAGGTGTGAACCAGTGCTCCACTTTGGCTGAGATGGTAGTAGCAGGTCCACCTAGTGGAACATAGATCTATCCCAATCTAGATCCACTCACTGCTATGGCAAACAGAAACATCTAAAGGACACTCAGGATTTGGAGGTACATTTATTAACATCTGATGGGCACTGACCAAGAATCAATTGTTCCTCAAAATGTCAGGCCCCAATCTCTGGAATAATAGAGATTACAAGGGATAAGCAAGCAGGAAATACAAAGGCAGAGTACTTAACATCTCTGATTGGTTTTTACAATATGTATCACAGTGATCATCAATTTCTAGGAGGAGAACCAACCAGAACTGAAATAGGAACTATTTACCTGGGCAACTAAGAAACTTAAGTATACTGGCTGGGGAGGGGAAATTTTTTTCTACAACATCACACCTAAATAGGGTGACTGTTTGCTGAGAAAAATAAATATGATGCTTAGTGTTGTAACCTAACACCCAAAATGTCCAGAACATGATTAGAAGTCACTCATACTGAGAACACAGTTAAAACAGGGGCAAAGAACAAAAATTGAGTCAAACAATACACAGGAAGAGAATGATTTTGAGGTCAGCTGACAATAAACAGCCTGAGGCTGGCCTGAACCACGCAGTGAGACCCTGTCTCAAAATGCTACACACAGGCCCAGCGAGATTGCCTGCTTTGGCAAGCGCAGGCACCAGGGCTCATTTTCCAGTCCCCTGGCCCCGTCCCCAGGGCAGCTGAACCAGCAACCAAGTGCAGGCATAGCGGCTCATGCCTATAACCCCAGCACTGGAGAGCCTGAAAACAAGAGGTGTGAGTCCTCATCCAAGCTGTGTAGTGATATGCTGTACCAAATACATAAATGAAAACCAAAAGCCATACACACACACCCCAAAAAGGACAGACATAAATCCAATCAGTAAGTATACTAAATATGCAGAGACTATCCACTCATTCTCAAAAGTCAGAATTAGATTTTTTTAAAAAGACCCAATAATGTTTTGTCCACAAAAGCATCACCTTAGATTCAAAAGCATGAGTAGATACAAAAAGTAAAAGGATGAGAAAAAATATATCATGCAAATAGAGAACATAGAGAGGTAGAATAGCTATACGATTACATAAAATAAAAATATGATTGGTGACACAGCAATTATAAATGTAAACAATGTTTACATACAGCTACTGGTAGAACTGAAAAGAAAAACAGACAACAGAGAAATTTTATTTGAAAATTTCAGTAGCCCATTCTCAATAATTAAAAAAGGAAATATAAAAAAGAAAAAAATTAAAAACAAAATAACACCAAAAATAAAAGACTAAACTAGGAAGAACAGACAAAAGGCCCCTCGCAAATTATCAAATCTGGAATGAAAATGAGACATTGGTACAAATGCTATAGATATTTTAAAATTTTTACGAGGATATTATCAATGTCTTTATGCCAAAAAATCAGGCAACTAATACAAAACAAAGTTCTAGGAAGACACAAGTTGTCCAATAGAACTCAAGAAGAAATAGAGAATCTAAAACACAAAAAATCCCCAGCCTCATCTTTGGGGCCGGAGAGATGGCTCAGTAGAATAAGCACTTGCCTGGCAAGCTCAAGGGTCTAAGTTCAATCCCCAGTTCTGGAAAAAAAAAAAAAAAAAAAAAATCCCACAAAGACATAAAAATATTTCTAAAAATACTGAATTAGAAATTCAAAAAATAATTTCATAATAACTTCACTTATTAATACTACCAAATAAAAAGAAAAAAACTAATGCAAAACCTACACAAATTTTTTTCACAAAAATAGATGCAGCAGTGAAAGATTACTTCCTCCAAGACTGGGAATAAGGTAAAATTGTATACATTTCTTACTTCTATTAAACACTGTGCTCAACTGTCTACCCTATGAAGTAAAGCAAGAAAAATAAGGACATTCAGATCAAAATGTGCAAAGCAAAACTGTGTTTATTCACAGACATAATTCTCTGCATAGAAAATCCTATGTAGGAATCATATGAAAAACAAAATTATCAGGGCACAAGGTCCTGAGTTCAATTCCAGGTAAGAAAGCAAGCAAGCAAGCAAGCAACCAACCAACCAACCAAGCAAAAAAGCAAGCAAAATTATCAAGCGTAACAAATGTGTTTAACAGGGCCACAAGATATAAAATAAGCAAAGACTCAACTATGTTTTCCATATATTCTGAATATATACTTTAATTTACAACAGCATCAAAGAAAATAAAATATTTAATATTTAACTGTAATGTGAAAAACTCACATACTGCAAACTGTAAAATTACTCAAGGCAAATTAAAAAAAGACCTGGATAGCTGGGTGTGATGGCACCATGCGTTGTCCTAGCACAAAGGGAGGATCCAACATTTAAATCCCCTGGATTTCATCCCCAATGCCTTCCTTCTCCATACATAAAAAAACAACTGACAGAGATATATATAATAAATATAAATTTATGACAACATTGTCAAGATGGTGATTCTACCAAACCGATTAACACAATCTGTAGAAAACTTAAGCAGCCATTTTTATAGAAACTGACAAGCTGAATCAGAAATTTACATAAAAATGCCAAAGACAAAGAAATGGTAAAAACAATTTTGAAAAAGAAATATCTTTTCTTAAGATAATTTGAAAATCTCCGATTTTGCTCCCTTCCAATTTATTCTATACATTTCAGCCAAAGTGTTTTCCAAAATATAAACTTTACTCTATCTATCACACTTCTCTGCTAAAACTGTCAGATTTCTTTTTACTCTTAGGATAGAATTTCTTCTAAATATGGTCCCATAGTCTTTCCAATGACCTAACTGTTGCAGTACTTCTGCTTCATTTATCACCTTCCTCTACCACCAGAAGCTAAGTAACAGTGATATGGGGTGAATTTCTATTCTTGGAAAGCCCAATACTTTGCTGCTAGGTCACTTGTATACATAGTTCCCATTGCCTGACACAAAAACTCTGCCTATCACACCCTCCCTGCCCCATTTCACCCAGCTCATTTCTACTTTCTTCTGGGTCTCAGCTTAAATCACAATTCTTCAGAAAAACATTTCTCAAGTACCTCCCTAACACTATACTAGGTTCCTCCCATTAATGAAACATTAGTGCGGCAAGATGTTTTACCAAGTATCCTTATGGTCATTTAGATATGCTATAGGCAAAAGGAAACTGCACTCCTCTCTATGAGATTTACTTTATTAACGTTTTTCTCTTTGATTTCTTTGAGAGAGTATTTATAATTTGAGAAAAGGCATATTTAAAATGTTTACAAGGAATAAAAACATAATATAGATATATCTAAAAAACATTTTAACTTTTTTTTAGAACTGGAGATTGAACTCAGGACCCTGCACTTGTCAGGGAAGCACTTATTCTACTGAGCTATCTCCCTGGCCCCAAAAACTCTTTTAAGTAAAAAACACCCACATTTATTAGTCTGTATTTTTTTTTCTTTTTTTCTTTTTTTTTTTTTTTTAATGGAACCAGGGATTGAACTCAGGCCCTTGCGTTTGCCAGGAAAGCACTTATTCCACTGACCATCTCCCCGGCCCAAAACCCTCATTTTTTTGATACCATTAATATGGAATGTCTGAAACAGACAACTCTGTGAGAAGAAAGTAGTTCAGTGGGTTTCTAGGTATCAGACAGAAGTAGAGAAAACAGGAATAGGAAGTTACTAACAAAATGTCTAGGACAGGGAGATAGCTTGTGGCATAAGCACTTACCCGGCAAGCACAAGGTCCTGAGTTCAATCCCTCAGACACACGCAAAGATTTCTATTGGAGATCTAAAATATCATAAGCCTATGTTATAGGGTAATAATATCATTAAGCTTTTTTCTGGAAGGTTAACAACTTAAGTTTACAGACCAAAAATTAGTAAAAAGAAGGGCTCTAAGGAAAGCCAACATTTTCGCCCTAGCCTTTCAAGGTCTGTGAGGACTTAGGACATAAGAAAACCTGTACTGTAACATCCTGTAATTCAGTGCCATCTCAAATTTTCTGATCAAGAAGATTATGGGATCACAGAGAAAAGTGATCATGATGTAGAGTGTGCCTAAGGAGAGTCACATGGAGAGAAAACTTTCTCTCACGCTTTCAAAAAGAGCAAATTGGTCAAGCAATGGCCGTGACTCATCCACATGGCTGACACTGACAAAGGATCTACAAACTGCGGTACAGGGTTTCAGGGTAATCCTGAAGGGATTTGACTGACCTTGGCAGATACAAAAGTTACATTTCTTGTTATATAGGTCTTGCTTAACCTTAGTCTTAACAATCTAGCAGAAAAGTATAAAAACCAGGTATAAAAAGTAAAGCTGTATTAACATGCAAGCCACTCTCTCTCCCTCTTACACAGAAAAGGCACAGGCATACTTAAAAGATACATACATGAAATGTGGTGTGGTGGCACATGCCTGTAATACAATTACTTAAAGAGGCCAAGACACAGGAGAATCATTAAATTCAACTTTTGAAGAAAATACTGAGATCCAACACAGCTCGCCTAGTGAATGAGAACTGCAAGCCCACTGTGCCAGAGAGACCTTTCCCAGCGTTCTCTGTTCTGCCCCGCTGCCCCAGACCCAACACAGCCTGCCCAATGAGAACTCCAAGTCCGCTGCCCTAGAGAGACCTCTCCCAGCGTTCTTCGGTCCTGCCCCGCCTTCCCAGACCCAACAAAGCTCACCCAGTGAGTGAGAACTGCAGGCCCGCCTTGCTAGAAGTCCTTTCCCAGAGTTCTCCAGTCCTGTCCCGCAGCCCCAGACCCAGCACAGCCTTCCCTGCAAGTGAGAACATACACCACCCTTTTGGGAACCCTGCAGATCCTCCAAAGCCCAGGCCCAGTGAGTGTGTGAGAGAGCTTCTGTGCTCTCCTGCCCCCCCCCCCATACCCTTCCACACCCAGCCCAGGGAGAAACTCTGCAGCTGAAGTCCTTGCACTGAGACTAGGGTCAAAACCACGCAGCTAATCCAGAAGCACAGCATCTTGGCAAAAGGGGTACAACAGGCTCACCTCCAAGGACAGCAACAGGAAGGAGCTGAGCACAGCAGCCAGATAAAAATAAAAAGCCGAATGCAATCTCAGGCCTCGAGCCCACCAATGATAAGTACAGAGGCACTAAATCAGCTAAAATGAATGAATTAACAGAGTCAGAAGCAAGGAAACAATAGCAGAAAGGTACAGAGGAATTTAGAACAAAATTAATACCTGAATGAAAAAAAAAAATTTTGAATACACAGCATCAGAAGTAATGAATCAAATCCAGAAACATGGGGGAAACCCAATGCCCACACAGAACAAGTGCAGAGAACACTATTCCAGCTGAAACATATGAATTAACAATGTCACAGGCAAAGAAGCAACAGCAAAAAGGTAAAGAGGAACTCAAAGCAAAAATAATTTCTGAAATAAAAAAAGAAATCTCTAAAATCATAGCATTTGAAATAGAGAATCAATTCCAAAAATACATGGAGGAACCCAATTTGGAAAACACTGCAATAAAAGAATCAATAGCTACCTCTAACGAAGACACTGACAAAAGATAGAGAAGATTAGAAATACGACGGATTCCTTGAATGTGCAAAACAGGAAAGAAATAGATCAAATGAAGCAGAATCAAAGAGATATGGAAGAACTTAAAATCTCAATCACAAGTCTACAAAACCATTTGAGTGAAAGCAAAGACAGAGTCTCAGATCGTGAAGACGCTGGTGCAGCTAGTGAAAAGGTGAGAAAAGATCTCTTAAAAAAAAACTAGGATGCAGGAAAGAATAATCCATCGCATGCAAGATGATGCCAAGATGAACAATGTGAGACTAATACGCATCAATGAGAAAGAAGGAGTCAACACAAATGATATAAAAAGAATAAGGGCAAAAGTAATAGCAGAAAACTTCCCAACTATGAGGAAACAATCCAACATTCAGGTAACTGATGATCATAGAACGTCAAATAACTTCAACCCAACTAAAAACACACCAAGACATGTAATACTCAAGATCCCAGAAATTCAACACAAGAATACTATATTGAAAGCTGCTAGAGAAAAGAAGCAGATCACATTCAAAGGAAAACCCATCAGAATTGCAGCCAACTTCTCTTCACAAACCATGAAGGCAAGGAGAGGATACAGCATGGTACTTCCAAGTCCTCTATGAAAACAAATTCCAACCTGAAAACTCTCTATCAAGTTTGATGGAGAAGTGAAATACTTACATGACAAAGAACAACTAAAGAATTTCATGACGACAAAGCCATCCCTACACAGGCTACTGAAAGATGTTCTAGAGAGGGACCCTCAATCACCAGAATTCCACCAATGAGAACAGAAGGAACCCACTAAATAGGGCAAACAATTAAACACAGGACAAAAAGGAGTAAACAACAGGCAAATAACATGACAATCATAAATCATTTCAGTTATAACCATCAATATAAATTGACTCAATTCACCAATCAAGAGAAATAGACTGGCGTAGTGGATTAGGAAACAAAACTCAACAATATGCTGTATACAAGAAAAACACGTAACTCAAAAGGACATTCATAGGCTTAAAGTCTAAGGATGGAAAACAATACTGCATGCCCCAGGACCGCAGAAAAAAACATGGGTGACAATCTTGTTCTCAGACAGACTCAACTTCAAACCAAAAAAGACCAAATGAGATAAAGAAGGCCACTATATACTGGTTAGGGGAAAAATTCAACAGGAAGAGGTAACACTCATAAATATATATGCACCAAACACAGGAGCACCCAACTATGTAAAAATAATCTTAATGGACATAAAAAAGCTAATATCCAATATGACAATCTTAACAGGAGACCGAAATACCCACTTATCCCACAAAGACAAGTCAACTAGACAAAAAATTAGCAAAGGAATAGAACTGAACCAGAGCCTGGAACAAATGGACTTGGTGGACATATACAGAGTGTTCCACCCAAACACAGATGAATACACATTTTTTTCAGCTGCACATGGGTCAGTCTCTAAAATATAGCACATACTGGTCCATAGGTCATGTTTAAGTATATGCAAGAAAACAGAAATTATCCGATGTGTATTATCCCAATGTGTATAACTGGAAATAAACGACAAAAGAAACCATGAAAATTCCCTCAATATATGGAAATTAAACACCACCCTACTCAGCAATCAATGGGTTACAGATAAAATTCAACAAGAAATTCAACAATATCTACAATTCAATGAGAATTCAACCACAACTTATCGGAGTTCATGAGATGTGATGAAAACAGTTATCCGAGGGAAGTTCATAGCTATGAACTCACACATTAGGAAAACAGAACAGGAACAAATAAACACACTAAAGCGACACCTGCAACATCTAGAGAAGGAAGAGCAAACCAAACCCAGAGCCCAAAGACAAGGAGAAATAATAAAGATTAGAGCAGAAATTAATTCAATTGAGACAAAGAAAACAGCTGAAAGAATAAATGAATCAAAAAGCTGGTTCTTTGAAAGACTAAATAAAATTGAAAAGCCACTAGCTAACCTAATCAAAAAGAGGAAAGAAATAATTCAAATACTAGCAATAAGGAATGAAAAGGCTGTAATCACCAGTGGAAAAATTCAGAAGATTATCAATAGCTACTTTGAGAATCTTTACGCTCACAGAATAGAAGACACAGAAGAAATGGACAGATTCCTCGAAAGGTACAAATTACCAAAACTGAATCAAGAAGATAGAACACCTCTCAATAAACCAGTAACAGCCAACGAAATACAAAACGTAATAAAAAGCCAACTGACAAAGAAAAGTCCAGGACCTGATGGATTCACAATTGAATTCTACAAGAAATTTACATAAAATATAATCCCTACGCTCCACAAACTCTTCAATGAAACTGAAAAGGAAGCAGTCCTCCCAAAATCATTCCTAGAGACAAGTATTATACTGATAGTAAAATGAGGGAAAGACACAACTAAAAAGGAGAATCTACAGGCCAATCTCCCTCATGAACATAGATGCAAAAATCCTAAATAAAATCCTAGCAAACAGAATACAGCAAATCATCAAGAAGATCATACACCATGACCAGGTAGGATTCATCCCAGGAATGCAAAGTCTATAAATGTAATACACTATATCTACAAAGCAAAAATTCAAAACCACATGACCTCTCAATTGATGCAGAAATGGCTCTTGAGAAAGTCCAACACTCATTCATGTTCAAAATCCTTCAGAAAATTGGAACAGAAGGCCTCTACTTCAATTTGATAAAAGCCTTCTATAACAACCCAACAGCTAATACAATTCTAAATGAAAAAAAACTGAAATCTTTTACTCTTACATCTGGTACAAGACAAGGAGTTCCTCTATCACCCCTCTTATTCAATATAGTTTTGGAATCATTAGCTACAGCCATAATAAGAGGGACAAATAAAAGGAATAAGGATAGGTAAAGAAGAAGTTAAATTATCACTATTTGCAGATGATATATTTTCCTTGGAAGACCCAAAAAACTCCACCAAGAAGCTACTAGAATTGATACAGAAATTCAGGAACATGGCACGATACAAAGTGAATACTCAAAAGTCAATAGCATTTCTCAACACAGATAACAAACACACTGAGAGGGAAACTATAGAAACAATACCTTTTACAATAGCACCACAGAAAATGAAATATCTTGGAACTCATCTAACTAAAAAAGTTAAAGATCTTTTCATGGAAAATTATAGTACTCTGAAAAAAAGAGATCATAGAGGATTTCAGAAAATGGAAACATATACCCTGCTCCTGGATAGGAAGATCCAACATTGTGAAGATGACCATACTCCCAAAATTGTTGTACAGATTCAATGAAATCCCTATCAAACTACCAACAAAATACCTCCCAGACCTAGAGAAATCATTGTTACGATTTGTTTGGAACCAGAAAAAGACTTAGAATAGCAAACGCAATCCTGGCCAATAAACACAAGTCCAGAGGCATTACAATTCCTGACTTGAAATTATACTACAAAGCTACTGTGATAAAATCAACATAGTATTGGCAACAAAATAGACCGGAGGATCAATGGAATAGACTAGAAGATGCAGAGGCCTCTACAAACACACTCAACCACTTGATCTTTGACAAAAGGGCCAAACAGGCTTTCTGAAAGATAGCCTCTTTAACAAATGGTGCTGGAAAAATTGGCTCTCCACATGTTGAAAACTAAAACTTGATCCAGATCTATCACCATGCACTAAGCTAAAAATGGATTAAATATCTAAACATTAGAACAGAGACACTCAATCTCCTGGAAGAGAAAGTAGGACAAACTCTTGAAGACATAGGGGTAGGCAAAGAGTTCATGAACAAACATACATTCGCACAAGAAACACTTGAAAGAATTAGCAACTGGGACCACCTGTTATTGAGAAGTTTTTGCACGTCAAAAGAAATTACCAGCAAAGTGAAAAGACAACCCACAAATTTTGAAAAAATCCTAACTCATAAGCGCTCAGACAAGAAAGATCTGCTCTCTAGAATTTATAAAGAACTAAAAAATATCAGGGCCCCTAAATTTAAACCCAATCCAGAAATGGGCATCCAAGATGAACACACACTTCTCAGAGGATGAAATTAAAGAAGCAAATAAATATATGAAAAAAAGCTCCAGATCACTAGTCATCCATGAAAAGCAAATTAAAACAGCACTGAGATACCATCTCACCCCAGAAAGAATAGCTGTCATAAAGAAATCAACCAACAACAAATGTTGGAGAGGTTGTGGGGAAAAGGGAACCCTTCTCCACTGCTGGTGGGAATGTAGACTTGTGCAACCATTATGGAAATCACTGTGGAGACTCCTTAAGAAACTAGCACTGGAAATCCCATTCAAGCCAGCTATTCTCCTACTGGGAATTTTCCCAGAAGAACTAAAAACATCATATCATAGGGATATATGTGTACCTATGTTTATAGCAGCACTATTTGTAATAGCAAAATCTTGGAAACAACCAAAATGCCTGTCACATGAGGAATGGTTGAAAAAGATGTGGTATTTTTATACAATGGAGTATTACTCAGGTGTAAAGAATGATAAACTTGAAGCTTTCATATTTAAGTGGATGCCATTTGAAGACATACTTATAAATAAACCAGACCCAAATATCATACAGTCTCCCTAATATAACTCAGAAGAATTGCAAATAGAAATGTATAACACAATTAAAAAAGTGAGAACTTGAGGATTGGACAATGAGGAGAGGGCAAGGAGAAATGCTGAGAAACATGACAGAGGCAAGACCATTCACTTAGACACACTAGATGGGTAAGACAATGATCCTGAGAAACATCAGGAGACTTTTGAAACTAGCAGTTAAGTGATAGGATTCTCACCTCGACCAACTATATATGCTGATACCTGTGAACCAAGCAACTGCACTGAATTTAACAAAGTGTAATAAAGGGGTCACAGTCCAAATGCCTGCCATTCTGGTCTTCTAAATATGTACTTCTTGTAATGATATACCAGCTATTACTATACTGCCCTTTTTTAAAGGATAGTAAATGAAAAATAAGACAAAAAAAGTCACAAGAGTCACGCTACAATGCTACTATGCTGTATTATGAATTTCTAAATATCTATGTAAATATATGTAAGTGTTCATTCCTTTTTTAATTTTTTTTTCTTCTTCATATTCTGTATGGACAGTTCAGTATGTCATTACTTGATGGAAAATACATGTTCCACGTTATGCCTATGATGTCTGATATTTAGATTAATAGTGTGGGTAAACTGAACTGCATGTGTGGCAGGGTAATAACAAACTTCTCTTCTGGAGCGTTAACAACCTAAGTTTGCAGATCAAAAATTGAAGAAAAAGAAAGACTGCAAGGTCAGCCAACATTTTGGCCCTGGCCTTTCAAGGTCAGTGAAGACTCAGGACATAGGATAATTTGTCGTGTATCATCATGTAACTCAGTAGTGCCACAAATTTTCTGATCAAGGAGATTATGGGACCACAGAAGAATGCGATCGATGATGTATATAGTGTGCCTAAGGAGAGTCACATGGAGAGAAAACTCTCTCAGGCTTCCACAGAGAGCAAATTGGTTAAGCAATGGCTATGACTCATCCACAAGGCTGACACTGACAAGGGATCTACAAAGAGTGGTACAGGGTTACAGGATAAACCCTGAGGGTAACTGACAGACCTTATCTGATACAATAGTTAAATTTTTTGTTGTATAGGTCTTTAATTGGGTCTTAATCACCCAGAAGAAAAGTA
>PVKA01022564.1:0-36918 GCA_004027165.1 Ctenomys sociabilis | reverse complement strand
TGGTGATGGACCTGGGTCAAGTTTTAGTTTTTGGCATGTAGAAAGTCACTTTTTCCAGCACCATTTGTTAAAGAGGCTATCTTTCTTCCAGTAAGCGCGTGATTAGCCCCTTTGTCGAAGATCAGGTGGCTGAGTGTGTTTTCAGGGGCCTCTGCATCATCTAATCTATTCCACTGATCCTCAGGTCTATTTCATTGCCGATACCATGTTGATTTTATCACAGTGGCTTTGTAGTATAATTTCAAGTCAGGAATTGTGATGCCTCCTGTCTTGTCTTTGTTGCCCAGGATTTCCTTTGCTATTCTAGGTCTTTTTTGGTTCCAAATAAATTTTAGGAATGATTTCCCTAGTTCGAGGAGGTATGCTTGTGACAGTTTCATAGGAATTGCATTAAATCTGTACAACAGTTTTTAGAGTATGGGCATCTTCATGATGTTGGTTCTTCCTAACCAGGAGCAGGGAATATGTTCTATTTTCTGAAATCCTCTATGATCTCTTTTCTTAGGGTGTTGTAATTTTCTGTGAAAAGATCTTTCACTTCCTTGGTCAAGTGAATTCCAAGAAATTTCATTTTCTGCAGTGTTTCTATAGTTTCCCTCCCAGGGTGTTTGTTATCTGTGTGGAGGAATTCTATTGACTTTTGAGTACTGATTTTGTATCCTGCTATGCTACTGAATTTCTGTATTACTTCTAGTAGCTTCTTGGTGGAATCCTTTGCCTCTTCCAATCTGCAAATACTGATAATTGGTAATTTGTACCTTTGGAGGTATCTGTCCATTTCTTCTGTGTCTTCTATTCCCTGAGTGTAAAGATTCTCAACATAGCTATTGATAATCTTCTGAATTTCAACTGGGTCTGTGGTGATTTCACCTTCTTCATTCCTTATTGCTTGCATTGAATTTTTTCTTTCTTCTTTTGATGAGGGGCTTATCAATTTTGTTTAGTCTGTCAAAGAACCAGCATTTGATTCATTGATTCTTTGAACTGTTTTCTTCATCTCAATTGAATTAATTTCTCCTCTAGTCTTCGTGATTTCTTCTTGTCTTTGGGCTCTGGGTTTGGTTTGCTCTTCCTTTTGTACATATTGGAAGTGCAACATTCTGTTTTTCTAATGTGTGAGTTCATAGCTATGATTTTCCCTCTGAGACTGCTTTCACTGTGTCCCATAAATTCTGATAAACTGTGGTTGAATTTTCATTGAATTGTAGATACTGTTGAATTTCTTGTTTAATTTCATCTGTGACCCACTAATTGCTGAGTAGGGTGTTGTTTAATTTCTGTGTATTTAGTGGGCTTTTCTGATATTTTTTGTAGTTTATTTCCAGTTTCATTTCACTGTGGTTGGTTAATATTCATGGAATAATCTCTCTTTTCTTTCATACACTAGTATGTGGTCTATTGTAGAAAATGACCCATGTGCAGCTGAAAACAATGTGTATGCAGCTGTGATTGGGTGGAATACTTTGTATACATCCACCAGGTCCATTTGTTCCAAGCTCTGGTTCAGTTCTGCTACTTCTTTGCTAATTTTTGGTCTGGTTGATCTATCTTTTTGAGATAAGGGTGTGTTAATGTCTCCTGTTAAGACTGTGGTCATGGATATTAGGTTTTTCATGTCAGTTAGGATTTGTCTTACATAGTTGGGTGCTCCTGTGTTTGGTGCATAGATATTTATGAGTGTTACCTCTTCCTCTTGAATTTTTCCCTTATCCAATATTTACTGCCTTCTTTGTGTCATTTGATCATTCTTGGTTTGAAGTTGAGACTGTCTGAGGACAGAATTGCTACTCCCGCTTTTTTCTGAGATGCTGGGGCATGTTGTACTGTTTTCCATCCTTTGCCTTTAAGCCTATGAATGTCTTTTTGAGTTAACTGTGTTTCTTTTATACAGCATATTGTTGGGTTTTGTTTCCTAATCCACTGTGCCAGTCTATTTCTCTTAATTGGTGAATTGAGTCCATTTACTTTGATGGTTATAATTGAAATGTGTTGACTTATGATTGTCATGTTATTTACATGCTGTTGTTTACTTATTTGTGTCCTGTGTTTAATTGTTTGTCCTGTTTAGTTGATTCCTTCTGTTCTCATTCGTGTAGTTCTGGTCATTGTGGTCCCTCTCTAGAACATCTAGCTTGTGTGGGGATGGCTTTGTCTTCATGAAATTCTTTAGTTGTTCTTTGTCATGCAAGTATTTCACTTCTCCACCAAACATGAAAGAGAGTTTTGTAGGGTATAGTTGTCTTGGCTGGAATTTGTTTTCATACAAGACTTGAAGAACTCTGCTATATGCTCTCCTTGCCTTCATGGTTTGTGTAGAGAAGTCAGCCAAAATTCTGATGGGTTTTCCTTTGAATGTGATCTGCTTCTTTTCTCTAGCAGCTTTCAGTATATTTTTCTTGTGTTAGATTTCTGGGTTCTTGACCATTATATGTCTTGGTGCGTTTTTAGTTGGGTTGAAGTTATTTGGCATTCTGTATGCTTCAGTTACCTGAATGTTAGATTGTTTCCTCATATTTGGGAAGTTTTCTACGATTACTTCCACCCATATTCTTTTTATATCATTTGTATTGCCTCCTTCATTCTCATTCATGCCTACTAATCTCACATTGTTCATCTTGGCATCATCTTGCAGGTGATGGATTATTTTTTTCCTGCATCCTCATTGTTTTTAAGAGATGCTTTCTCACCTTTTCACTAGCTGCACCAACGTTTCAAGACCAGAAACTTTGTCTTTGCTTTCACTCAAACGGTTTTGTAGACTTGTGATTGAGATTTTAAATGCTGCTATATCTCTTTGACTCTGCTTCATGTTCTCTATTTCTTTCCTGTATGACTCATTCAAGGAATCCATCATATTTCTAATCTCCTCTATTTTTTTTTAAATCAATGTCTTCTTCAGGGGTAGCTAAATTAGTTCTTTTACTGCAAAGTTTTTTTCCAAATTTGGTTTCCTCCATACATTTCCAGGAATTGATTCCCTATTTCAATGCTATGATTTCAAAGATTTCTTTTTTTATTTCAGAAATTATTTCTGCCCTGAGTTCCTCTACCTTTTTGCTGTTGTTTCTTTGCTTGCAACGCTGTTAATTCATATGTTTCAGCTGGAATAGTGTTCTCTGCACTTGTTCTTGGTGGGCATTGGGTTTCCCCCATGCACGTCTGGATTTGATTCATTACTTCAGATACTATGTATTCCAAAATTTCTTTTTATATTTCAGGTGTTAATTGTGGTTTGAGTTCCTCTATACCTTTCTATTGTTGTTTCTTTGTTTCAGCCTCTGTTAATTCCTTCATTTCAGCTGAACTAGTGTCCTCTGCACTTATATTGGTGGGCTCAAGACCTGAGGTTGCATTTTGCTCCTTGTCTTTGTCATTTTGTATAGCACTGACCTCTGACTTTTAGTGTAGAGCTTTGGTGCAGTTACAACCTTAGTGGATAATGAAATTCAGGTGCCAATCTATCATTCTGAGATTATGCAGTTATGCCTGGCCTAGATCTAGCTGTCATGTTCAGTTCCTTTTTGCTGGAGCCCTTTTGGCACAAGTGTGAGCCTGTGTCCCTGGCCTACAGAGCACCAGGGAGCATAGGAGCTCTCCCACACACTCACTGGGCTGTGCTGGGCTTGACCAGGAGCTTGAAGAGTCACAGAACTTCTCACTCACTTGGCGAGCTTGGGGGCACGGGCTCCGGGGATTTGTAGGGCGGGGTGGGCTGGGGTGGATCGTGGAGAGATTCTCAGCGATTCTCGATTGCTCAGCGGTCTTGGGGGCCGGGGGCTTCAGAGGGCGCTCGCTGCTGGAGGCGAACCAGAAAGCCTACAGTTCTCCCACACACTTACCAGGCTGGGCTCAGGTGGATCAGGGGCCAGAAGAATCACAAAATCTCTCATTCGCTCAGCGGACTTGGGGGCAGTCCCACCTGAAAACTATCTGAGCTTTTACTAGTTAAACCCCCATCACTGGCCTCCACAACACAAAACACCAGCAATGTCTTTTTTTTTCTCTATTATTTTATCATTTCCTGAGTGATGTGTAAATAAAATCATACATTACATGACCTTTTTAGAGTGACTTGTTTAATCTAGCAATGTGCGTTTGATAGTCACCTTGTCTTTACATGGCTTGACATTTCATTGCTTTTTATTGCTAAAAATTATTGTTTGCATGGATGCACAACTGTATTGTTAACCATTTATTTGTTGAAGGATACTGCTTTTCAATTTTTACAATCATGACTAAGTATTCCTATGCAGGATTCTGCATATAGTTAAGTTTCAGCTCAGTTGAGTAAATATCTAACTGCTTGATTATTTAGCTGTGTAAGAAATTTAGTAACTGCTTTCCAGAATGGTTGTACCATTTTGTCTTTCATCAACAATAAATGAGAGTTTCTGTTGCTCTACATGCTAAAATTGATATTGACAGTATAAATTGTGTATTTATCAATTCAAATAGATGTTTAGTGATATCTCGTCACTATTTCATTTTTTAAAAAGTTGCTTGATATAGGGTCTTGCTACAGAACTCAGACTCATAGCAACCCTCTGTCTGAGCCTCCCCAGCATTGGAATTACATGCATGCACCACCATGCCTGGTTTCAGTGATCAGCACTGCACACCTGGGGTTCTGGGGCCAGCACGGCATGCAGTAATGGTGATTGAACTTGGGTCCTTGTGCTTGCCAGGCAGGCCTTTAGACCACTAAGTTATATCCCTTACCCCTCACTGCTATTTAAATTTTCATTTCTATAATGAAAAATAATGTTGAATATCATTTTATGATTGTTTATCATCTGTGTGCCTGCTTTATCCCAGTTTTTCTTTTGTCATAGATCTGGGGATTGAATTGAACCCAAGGCTTTGCTCATGCTAGGCAAGAGCTCTTCCACTGAGATATATCTCCAACCCTTTTATTATTAATATACTTTTCTTTTGATCTTTCAATTCTCCTAACTCAGTTCCTACATAGCTGGGATTAAAGGCATCTGCCACTATGCCCAGATCTCTATTTCTTTTAAAAATAGTGTTTCTTCCAGAAAGGTGAATATGGTTGACTGACTTTTTGCTTTAACTGTAGTCATATTCCTGGCTGGTGTTTTCATAGTATTTCAAATCTGTCTTTTATACACAGTATTTTTGTTGTCTTCTAGTGGTTTAATCTATGTCTTTAACTATAAATATTTATTAGCTTAGATCTCTGAAGGAAATGTTATTTCTAAAATTTTAATTTGAGAAAGAATAAGACAACTTCATTTTTGTCTCCTGAAAGTCCTAAGCTATATACTTTTTTCTTTATTTAAAAATATTTATTTAACTGTAACTATATTTCAAATATTTTAGAATGGCTCGACCTACTTTGTAGGTTTCCATTTCTTACCCTGCTATTTTCTTTTAAGTTTCATGCAGTGATTCCCAAACTTTGGTGCATATCAGGATCTCAGAGTGCCGAAAAAGAACATAGTGGCCCCAACCCATTAAATTAGGAGAGGGACTTATGTCAGTCTACCTCAGTCTTTGTAATTCTATTAAGAACCCCAGGTTTTTTTTTAATAGCAACCAAAGTTTGAGAACCAGTGGGCTAGAGTTTGGAGAAAAGGTGAAAGTAAGACAGACCTCTCAGCTGAGGCCAGGCTAACCCTGAGTAGGAAACAAAATCATCCCATCTAATCGCTTACAATAGCTTCCAAGGCCAGTGCTGCTAAATTGCTTGGTTCCAAATACTCTACTGGTGTCTATATGCAAGATTTTTGCCTAGAGCTGAAATTGAGCATCAACAGGATATTTTTACAGTATAAGATGTTATTAAAAATCGCAGAGCTCTCCAAGGAAACACTTTTAAGCCACATGGACACATCACACTAGGTTAAAAGTGTTAAAAGATATGCCTCAGTATTTGCATTTTAAGAAGCAGATTATAATATACAAGACAGACAACCCATACATCCTTTCATTTTACTGGCTCACTACTCTTCTATACAATAGAAATTAAATGACAATCATTTATTTATTTATTTATTTATCACAACAAAAACATTAATCTAGGATGGGTAAGGTCCAAATTAAATTTCCAGGTTGACTCTTAAAAAAAAAAAAAAACAAAAAAAAAAAACCATTAATCTAAATTGAGAAGACTGGATTCAACAATACAGATTTTCTTTTGCTAACAAGAAAGCAATTGTTCCTCAATTTTTTTTTCCTGTAAAAACTCAAGTCTTTATGTGCTTTGTGTCCTAGGCAATGGCCAAGACTCACTATACCTTAAGAGGGTACAGTTCCATGCCAAAGAAAAACTTCATCACTTCGAAATATTATTTGCATATTTATGAGATTCCACCTTCAGGCAGAGACATGAGCTCTTTTTCTTGCAAACTATTACTTCAATAGAAATACACAAATAAGCATCAAGAAAAATGTGAATAAGGGCACTAAATGAAAAAGTGTTTACTCTCCAATGCACAGTTTAATATCAGGTGGAGAATATGCTTGCTTGATTGCAAAGAAAATTTTAACCAGAAATATTTGAAGTTCATTGTTCATATAAATATTTCATTGTCATCATCACCAATAATTGCTAATACTAATATGATAATACTTCTGAGTGACTGCCTAAATTTTCTATGTTAGTTCAACTTTTAAAAAAAAATATGTTTAAATTTTACCTATACAGGTATCTTTAAAATCAAAATAACACAGACATGGTTGAAAGTACTTCGCTCTTTCAAAGGTCTCTACAAACTCAGATTTCACCCACAAGTGAGTATTTTCCCATGAAAATACAAAATATCAAATATCTAAGCCTCTCTTGACAGAAATTAGATTACTCACTTTACCAGCAACTCATCTTATGAGATAGTTCATAATTTTTTACTGTGAACATAATTTTATCATCACACTACCAGGCAAACATAATTATCCCATCCTTTTATAGATTTTAAAGTCTTCTCCTTCCTCTTGCTTTTAGCATGTCTGGACACTGCCACACAGTGTCTTCAGGCAGTGTACCCCAGGCCCTTCCAATCAACCTCCAGGTTGAAGCATGCTTACTCCTTTTGCTTATCACTAATACAGAGAAGCAAGAAATACAAGGAAGCTGCCAGTCTAAATAGCTTGGGTCTGTTGACCACTGAAATACTTCTACTTGACCTTCCTAGGGAAACATAAATATTTATTGTGTGGCAAAAGCAAAGCATTTTGAACATCTGTGAAATTCAAATCCTATTAGTGACCCTTCCTAAATCACTCTTTGTATGTAACATAATTTCTAATGTATTGTTCAGGAGCCGAAGATGCCCACCATAGTTACATAAGAGTTGGCTTCCACAATCATGCTAGTCCATTTTTGCATGCTAAACATCTGTTTGGGGTGAAGTTATCACGACTTCCATGAAATAAGGCTGCTGGAAGTTGTAGCTGTCCTAAGAAACCAGACAGAGCCTGCTGCACTTTGAAAATCTGACTTGCAAGGTACAGGTCATTGCTGGTATCTGCACTTAGAGCTTCTCTAACCTTACCCTTTAACCTCCGGGCACCCAGCCCCAAAGAAACCAGTCTGTTGAGGAGGTGAGTCTCAAAGTCCTATGGTGGCATTCTCATCAGAACCCAGCGTTTAGGGGTGGAGCCACACCTCAGCCTTGGACTACATGAGAACCACAGAATGGCTGGCTGCGCTCCTTCCGTGAAGGCCACCACCTTTGTTAATGGATCCCTAGGCCAGAACACTGCAAAACCTGTTGTTTACACAGCTTCCTTAGAAAGCAGAGGAGTGGTTTTCAGTTCCAACCCTGACCCCTAGAGCCCTGGGGGATCTTGTTCCTACATCCCATGAACTACGTTGCCCCAGTCTTGTGCTGTAGGCACAAATCAATTGTTCCCATCGATTAAACAGACGTATTGGAAAGGGTTTACGTTCTCCTCAGTTTGTGTCTAGAACACTCCTGTCAGTTTTCACTTCTCATATCCATGCTAAGACTTTCATACACACAGGCCACAAGTGAGAAAATAGACTACATTTAACTTAATTAAATTCACATTGTCATTCTCAAATACCAATTTTAAAGGATTTGAATGTACCTGAACTGTAAATATTTTATTAAATGAAATAACCAACTCAAATGATATACAAAGAAGAAAATATCCAAATCTTTCATAGGTATTTTAAAAGAAATACAATCCTCTAATGAGACTTACTGTTGAACCCATATTAGTGTTTAGGAATTGAAACAAGTCATAACACACCACAGTCTTTCCTGTGCATCCCACGCTTCTCAGCAAGCACCCACTTCTTACTCAACAACTTTATCCTTAATTCACAAAAGAAGAACTATTTCACCATTGATAAGTAAATGAAAAGTTAGCCTTACAGGAACAGTAACCATTTCATAAGCAAGATGAAGAGAGTAATTTTCATATGTGGGTATCAAAAGGGAAGTCCCAATCTGCTACTTGTTTGCCTAAAATGCATAAAGTTACTTCACAAGTATTCATATACAAGACTATTACAACGCTAAAATATAGGTCTTTACTGTTGAAATTTGAAAAGCACCAGTTGTTCCCAGCTCATACATAATGTACAAAGGGTGTTGGTATTCTGGTGCCAGAAAAAGAATTAATTGAAAATGGGAGGTGATTCCTGAATTACATTTTGTGTGTGTGTGTGTGTGTGTGTGTATGCATGTATATAATGATCTGTTATATTATAGGAGAGGTTTATTTTTTGTGTTTGCTGCCAAATACCGAACCCAGTGCTTCCAGCTTGCTAGGCAAGTGTTCTACCAAATCCCCAGCCCCATGTCTCATTTTAAAGAAAATACTACTTATATTAATTACTGTTCTTCCACTCAAGTGTGGCTTAAAAATTCTGTTTCAGAATGAATAACACACCATTAATATATTTTACACAACTGTATCCTTTAGTTTTTAAAATTTCTATTACTTAAGCAATTTTTAAGTACTGAGCTGATGAATGAGTCCAGGAGTGGTGGAGCACAGCTGTAATCCCAGAGCAGAGGAGGCTGAAAATAGGCGGATCACTAGGAATTCGAGCTGCATAATGAGACCTTATAACAGATCATAAAACTAGAAGGAGGGAGGGAGGGAGAGAGGAAGGGAGGGAGGAAGGGAGAGAAATAATAATGTAATAAGCATTTATAAAGACACTACTCAAGAGAAATTTAGGACCATGAGGAAAGTCACGTGGCTTCTTACCTTGTGGTTCCTTACTACTGTATTTTTTTTTTATAACTTTTTTTTCTTTTTTTTTGCAAAACCTAGAGAACTCATGTCCTTGTGCCTTCCAGGGAAGTGCCTGTTCCACTGAACCATCTCCCCGGCCATCCTTACCACTATATTTAACATATCGCCAACTTTGCTGTTTCCTACAAATGTAACTAAACTGTAACTAAACTCGTGATTCCCTATCAACTTGAGATCTCCATCATCGCCCATTTGCCATTGCCATTATTCTGCTTTCTAGTTCATAATTCCATTGCTGTCTTTTTTATATGTTCTTAATGCACAAAGAAGTTTTACTTGTGCTTTGTTTGTTTGTTTGTCTTTTGGAGACAGGGTCTCACTGCAGTTCAGGCTGGCCTTGTGCTCACTTTTGTAGCTGAGGCTGGTTTAGAACTCTTGGTGATATTCTTGCCTCAGCCTCCTAAGTGCTGGAATCACAGGCATGTACCACCACACTCAGCTTTTTGTTTTTAGTTTTATAAAAGGGAGGATTACACTTTTCATATCAAATTGTATTTTTAAAAGAGGTATTTCTTTTTAATTATTTAAAGAGAATACAAAATAGTAAAAACTAAACATTAGGAATGATACAGAACTTCATTAATTTTTTTGTCACTTTTTAAATGCTTTTTGTAGCCGGGCGTGGTGGTGCATGCCTGTAATCCCAGCACTAGGGAGGCTGAGGCAGGAGGATTGTTGTGAGTTCGAGACCAGCCTGAGCTACAAAGTGAGCTTAAGGCCAGCCTGAACTGCACAGTGAGACCCTGTCTCAAAAAAGACAAACAAACAAAAAAAAAAATTAAAAAAAAATAAATGCTTTTTGTGAGGGAAAGTGAGATAATGAATATTTTTAAATCACTTTATATATTTTTTTTCATTTATTTATTGTATATATTTACCACACTCAAATATCACATTCATCCTAGGGAATTTGTACCTGTATATATTATATCTTAATTCTTTCCTTTCCTGTTCCTTTCCTTTCCCTTCAACCCTTCTGCTCCACTCCAATTAAAGAAGCTTTGTTTCCATTTTTCCTTCCATTCTCTTTTTAAAAATTCCTTTTCCCTTCGTTTCCTTCCCCAGTCCCTTCTCTTGTTGCTCTTCCCATGTGGACATTTTCTTGCTGTTTCCCAGGATCCATTCTCCACTTTGCTCCTGTCTTCCTCTAGGGTTTCCCATATAAAAGACACAACATGATGTTTAAGTTTATGTGTCAGATTTATTGCAGTTAAAATTATAGTCTTGAGCTGCATCCATTTACCTACAAACGACTCAAGTTTATGAATCTTGGTGGCAGAGTAGTACACTATTGTATATAATTACCACATTTTCTTTCTCCATGCAGCTGTTGATGGCATACAGGTTGTTTCAAGATTTAGGTATTATAAATTGTCCTGCTATAAATGTGGGTATGCATATGTCACATGTGCTACAGTGCTTTTAACTTTTTTGGGAAGATGCCTAGAGAAGGAATATCTGGGTCAAATGAAACCTCTAGTTTTACTTTTTTGAAGAATCTCCGTAGTAATTTCCATAGTGGTTATATAAATATTTATACTCTGATCAACAAGAGAGAAATGTTCCTTTTTCCCTACAGCCTTACCATCATTTTTATTGGCTGATTTCTTTATTCTTTCAGAATGAGATAGAATCTCAGTGTTGTTTTAATTTGCACTTCCCAAATGACTGGTGATTTTGAATCTTTTTTTCATGTATTTATTTGCCATTTCTATGTCTTCAAAAGTGGCTATCCATTTCAGATGCTCCTCTTTTGACTGGGTCTTTAAATTTTGGGGGTCTGTTTTTTTTTTAGTTCATTATATATTCCAGATATTAGTACTTTGAGAAGCAGTAAAACTTTTTTTCCCATTCTATCAGTTGTCTCTTCATTTTGTTGGTTTCTTCTACTGTGCAAATGCTTTTGAATTTAGTTTTTAATTATTTATTTTCTGTACTTAGGGCAGGGCCTACAGGGTCTTTGGGGTCTTACTACATAGATTGAACTCATAGTGATCCTTGTTTTCAGCCTCCCAGGTGCTGGACACCACCATGCCCAATCTCAATCACTGTCTTAGCATGCCCTGGGAGTGGGCTGGCCAGGCCTGCTGGGACTGAACCCCAGCCACTATTCTCTGCCTAAGCAGGCACTTTAGTCCACTGAACTATCAGGCCAGCCCTATATTTTAGAATTTAATGTGATTCCAATTGTTAATTGTAAAATGTTCTGTGCAGTCAGGATTTTCATCATAAAGTCTTTGCCGCTACCTATGTCTTCAAGAGTTTTACTTATTCTATCTTCCAGCAGGTTAAGTGTTTCTTTTTTTATGTTTAGATCTTTGATCCACTTTAATTTTAGCATAGTACATGGTGAGGATATGGGTCTAGGTTTAATCTCTGGTATGTGGAAAGCCATTTTTCTCAGAGCCATGTATTAAAGATGATATCTTCTGTCCAGTGAAGGTGTTTGCCCTCTTTGCCAAAGATAAAGTAGTAGTGCTTAGAATTGTTTCTGTATCTTCTGTTGTGTTCATCAGGTCTGTTTTGCTTGTATTTGTTTTTCCACTACTATGCTATTTTTCTTACAATAGCCTGGTCATATAACTTCAAATAAGGAATTGTGATGCTCTCTGAACCTTATCCTTGTGGTTTCCTCTTCTTCCACCTGTATTTTCTGTGAGATATGCTTGTGGTATTTTAATTAGGCTTGCACTTATTGGAAATACAGGCATTTTCACTATATGTTCAGCCTGCCCAACAATAGGGGATATCTTTCCATTTTCTTTTTTTCCCTCATTAACTTTATTGAAAATCAACAATTATATAGCATATTAAAAATTGTAGACAAATATTGAAATGTTAATGATATAAGGTGTAGACAGAGTGAATTTTAGAGAAATATTTCTAAAATGAATACATAGCATCAGATTAATAATAGATCGTACATTGTAAATAAATTATTTACAAACTTAAATGAATGTAACAATAAAAATTATCCAAAATAAAAATGAAGGAGAACTTACAGATCAGTCATATAGTAGTTCACTCCGTGCCAAAATCAAGAAACTTATATTCATATTCTGACATCCTCTTTGACCCCCTTTTTCCCAATACTATAATCTTCAATGCAAAAATCTTTCACTTCCTTCATTAGATTGATTCTTAAGGATTTTGTTTTTTGATGATATTGTGAAAGATGTTGTTTCCTTAATTTTTCTCTTAGTGATTTTGTTATTCACTTAGGGGAATACTTTGTATACTGCTAATTACTTTATTTTGTTGTTAACATTCTAAAGTTGGCTTCTCTTGACCTCGCAAAATGACTATCACATGAAAGGGCTAGTTTTTGGAAGCTATCAGAGAAAACTGAAGAAATTTCTTTGCTAAAATCTCCCAAACTACTAATAACTTGTTGTACTGGTCTGAATTAATAAGTAGTCCATAAAATGCATCCTCCAGATTTTTCTTCAAAATGCTGTTATTTCTTTGTAGCCAAATACCTCCACTTTTGATGGACATGACTCTGGACCTTGACGTCTGTTATTATGTACTCACTAATGTATGGGTATTGGCCCATCAGCTGTGATAAAGGGAGCACACCACTGCAGGATGCTAATAACAGGAAAGCAATGTGAAGGAGTAGCAGAGAGATGGTGGACCATTTCTGCACAATGTTTTCTACCCTTCAAGTTGCTCTTAAGCATGAAGTCTGTTGCTCCAAAAATATAGTCAGAATCATCTGTCTAGCTCACTTTTTATTCTGCACATAGTGGCATTCCAGATATATGTTTTCTACTGTCTCCTTTGGCATGAAACAATCAAATTATTCTAAATTAATTTCATCACTCATCCTTAAATGTCAGGATAGACATCATGACAAAGCCTACATAGGAATCAAATACCCAGCCAAGACATGGCAATGTGGAGTAAAAATGTACTTCTTCTTTATCCCAGTTAGCAGCATTATTCAAATTTTTCTCAATGAAACTGTACAAATATAAAATTAATGACAGATGTTTTCAAATTATATCTCTGCTGACATCTTCTGACTATAACAATTAGTCAAAAATTAAAGATTTTTGGAAAAAACCAACCAAAAATATGTACAATATGTAAGTAATTTTTTGTTTCAGTGTGCATATTTAAAAGAAATGGCTTTCATGCTTATTTTTAGTTGCAATACTTTTTGATTAAGCGGAAGACTATCAATATCCTAGCATATAAATAGCACTAGCTGAGAGCAAACAAGGGCTTCTAGGTGCTGAACAGTGCAGAGCCAATGCAGTTATCATAAATTTCACTTCTAACAAAAGACATCAGGGTTAACAAAATTGTTTAATTTACTTAGGCAGGATGAACCTTGTGCCTCTGCAAATTATTTCATGAGCTTTATATTGAATAATGCTCTAGAGAGATACTTTTTTTTTCTCCATTTACACCCAAGTAGGAGTTAGCGTCTAGTTTATTTCAAGTGCATAATATATGTGAAAAAGTGCTTGCAAATTAGAGGAATTATTGTAACACAAGTCTGCCTTAAGACATACAGGCTCTCAAGTTAAACAGGAATTACATTCCTTAGCTAACAGATTTATGGAATGTAATGAAATTTTGCTACCGGGTAGTAAGAATAGACTACATAGTCTATTTCAATGGAGAATCAGAAAAAGTAAGTAGGAGACAGTGTTGAGAAAGAACAATGAGCTAGGAATTAGAAGCTCTGTATGACCTTGAGCCACTTGACTTTTCTGAAACTTTAGTTACTTTATCTGTCAAGTAGTAATTCTAGGCCCTATTATTATTAGGATCAAATTATATAACAGATGTGAATGTTTTATGCTTTTCAAAGAACCAGCTACATTAATTTAAAATGGTATTATATAAGAAGTAAGAAAGCTATCCTATTGAGGCACATGAAATGGGGTGAGATGAATATCCTAGGAATATCCTACAGGCTAGGCTAATGAAAGAGTCTGTTAAGTCTCTATAATTCCAGGCAAGCAATCTTGGACCTAGTTTAGGGAAAGTGGGTAGGACATAGTTTCTCCCCTCTAGTATATATAAGAATCACCCAGATTTGGTAGAAATACCAAATGTAAGAAGCCCACACAGAATGTGTATTTTAAATAACATTTGAAGTCCACAAACTAGAGGAACACTCTGATTTTAAAAAATAGTGATCTAGAACAAGGGATAAGAAAAATTTCCTCATAAGTAGACAGTAAATGTATTTGCTTTTTCAGGCCACATAAGATGACTTTCCTTTTGTCTTTTTTCCCTAATTTTTTTTTTAATGTGGTACCAGGGTTTGAACTCAAGACCTTGCACTTGCCAGGGAAGTGCTTATTCTACTGATCCATCTCTCCAGCCCCTGATTTTGATCAAAATCCATTTTACATGTTTGGGAGAAATGTGGTTCTGCTGTTGTGTTTTCAGAAGATGAAGGCCCAGGGGCAATAGTTAGGGAGAGCTTTCTGGATGGTTGTCTGGGAAGGGTGTAGCAGAGCACCTTTGACAAGCCTCTGGCCTCTAGGATGAATGATGTGGCTAAGGCCCTGGATTGGTACTACAGATAGTTAAGTCTTTGAATGTGACTAATTATATGAATGACTGCTTAATTCAAAACCCTGATGCTAAAATGGGAATACTGTAGTAAAATATAATATTAAAGTGAGTTCATAATCAACAAAATGGCTTAAAATAGGTTTATTTTATGTAGTTCTGCCTATTTGTTTTCTAGATTTAAAGATCCAATATGTTCTCTTGGATCAATTGGAGTGCCCACTCTTGAACTGATTACTACTTTGACTGCTTCCTTGGTAAGACTGTTCAGTACTTATAGTTCATATTGCCCAGATTTCCCTTTACAACTCAACTCATAAGACAACATTTACCTGTGTGCTTGACTACTACTCCTTGATTCAAGTGAGCATCTTTTTCTGAATTGGTGCCTTAGCATTCCAGAAGTCTCCTACTTCTAGATCAATTGCACCAATTCCTCCTGTTCTTTGAATTTGATGATGCGCATCCAACCTTGTGCCTGTTATCAAGTCTCAAGTACCTCTTTGATTTGCTTACTGACATTATTTTAGATAGTGGTAATGTTGAGGTTTTTCTGGGCCCTTTGCACCTGCAAAATCACTACAGTGAATAATCACTGCCCAACCCCAACACCCTACACACCCAAGCAGCTTTTTGTGATCCAGGAAAAGCCTCACAGCAAAGAACCACCTCTTACAATTTAGATTTGCTAACCTCCAATATTTACCCAGGACAAGGTCAAACCCAGACCCTCCAGTTCTCATTTTTATCTCTGTGAGCTGCACTATCTGTTCCTACTAACCAAATTTTTAAGAGGTCTTTTGTTTCCCCAGGGTCCTGTGAACTGTGGCCCAGCCTGAGTATTTGAAAGCTAAGAAGTGTATCTTCAACAGCCCCTCTAGATAAATCAGCAGACCAGAGAAAAGACCCATCCATGCTGGTCAACTGTGTGATCATGCTGCCTGACTCTACTACCCTCTGCCTAATTTCCTTCCACATTTTCCTTCTTCTTTATCAAAGGAAAATTCTGTTCTTCATGACTTTTCAGATGTTTGCAGAGCTTACAAAGTGTTCTTCCTACTACGATAGTCCTCTTATCCAAAGTGCAATAACACTTTTCAATAACATCTCTCCTTATTTCAACATTGATTTGTTTTTCCTTCTAAGTATCACTATTCCAGAATGCCTTCCCACCCTCTGCCTGCCATTTGGATATGCTACTCAGAGGATTAATCACACTAGCAGATAAGATCACCTTTTCGCCTTAGTTCAGTTTGTCAGTAGAATGCAAGCAGCTGTGGACACTCTCTGGGCCCTTTCTATCTGTGATCCTGGCCCCTCATGGAGTTTTAGAACAATTGAGAGGTGTGTCAAAATTCACCTACTTAAAAGAATTAATCACACTATGACTTAATTAAATTATCAGCAAGCTGTTTTCCTGTGAAGATGCATACCACACCTCAGAACCATTTCTAACCAATCATTTCCATGAGAGAATGATTGTGGGTTTGGGGAGGGCTGGTCACACAGGGGTTATTTCTCTCCTGCATAGGAATGACATTTGAGCCCAGGAGGAGCAATTTTGATTAGACAAAGTTCTGACAGCAAGCACTACCACCCTTCACTGTCCCTTATAAAACCATCTGAGAAAGCAATTTTGATTATTGTTGTAGAGGCCATCAGTCTAGAAAAATATCCCAGAAGAAAATGGGGTTTTTTATTCCTTCTGGCTCAAAATAGCAGCTTATACACTTCTGGAGATGGGAGGCATACCAGCTTCAATTTATCAAATACATAAAATGTTAACTGTGTCATTTTATTGAACCTTTATGACATACATCACCAGGATATGATTTATGCTACATCATAAATGCTGCTTTCTTCATGCTCCACTCCAGTTGAGGGATCGAACCTACCCTCAAGGACTGCAGTGAAGCCTCAAGGCAGATGATCCAGGAAGTCAATCCCTATGTTTAGAAATAGTTCCCTAACCTGAGACAAAGCATCTTTACTCCAAATTTTGTTTTGCTTGCTTCCCTTTTCCTCAAGGGTACTCTGTTCCTATTACTCAGATTCCCTGCCTTACTTCCTAATCTATTATTAATGTCCTCACATATTCAGATCTCTGATTTCCTGATACTGAAACCCTTTGCCTAGAAAGTGTCTTATTTGCTTTCACACTTTGTGGCCTCTTAGCAGATCTGCAGTCTTGCGGCCTGGGTACTTAGACACTATTCACCAATGCCTAATTCCCCCATGCACCTCCAATCTGAGACTGATAGTGGTTTTGCTCCAGATCCATAGATGGCTCAGCTTCTTCCCAGGCATGTGCCCTACCATGCTCACTCCTTGTTGGCCACATGATTCACACCTTTGCTTGCAGCTGTCCACAGTTCCAGAAAGATATCACATAATTCAGAATAAAATATATAGATGCCCCAATATATTTCACTATTCCCAAATTTAATCAAAATTAGCATATATACTACATGTATATATAGCCATGTATTCTTTAAAATGGAAATATGTCTGAGAAATGTGTCACTAAACAATGTCATCATACTGAGAACATCGCAGAGTGTACTCACACAAATTTGCCTGGGATAGCCTACTAAACAACCCAGTTGTGCGATTGCCTATTGCTCCCAAGTAAGAAACTTGCCTAATATGTTTCTGTATTGAATATAGGCAACTGAAAGACAATGATAATTGTGTATTGCATCAGCTAAGGTTCACTGGAGAAACACACACACAAGATCTATAAGACAAGCTGACAATGACTGCCTGCAGACTTAGGTATGGAAAAGGGCAAAAGGTCCATCTGCATCCTGGAGAGCCAAAGGATCCAGGTAAAAGCTAAAGACCTGCAGCTCAGCTGCCAAGTCCCAAGCAAGTCTGTACAAGGAAGCCAAAGGGTATGCATTAGAAGGCTGAAGAGTCTGTGCTGGAAGGCTGCAGACAGATGTCCAGGCAAGAAGGCAAGAACTGCAGCTGCTTTAGAAAAGCTGAAGTGGGACTTTCTTCTCTCCCTTTTTATTTCATGTGGGCTACGACCTACTGGCTGGTGCCCCCACCTGGGGGGGTTCTTCTCATTTCAGTAAGTCCATCATCTAGACACACACAAAGCAGTGCTAAAGCAATGCTTCATATTAAAGGTAACACTGGAAATAACTATGGCATGTACCCAAAAAATATCTACATATAGAAAACACCATCTAAAAAATGAAAGAAATGTGAGAACCAGTCATGAGGGACAAATTTGTAATCCCAGTACACTACTGGAAGCAGGATGCCTAACATCAGATGCAAAAAAAGGAAACATGACTACAGAGCTACAGCCTGCAAAGGCTATGAATGGAAGATTATGTATAACTCTATATCCACAAATTTAATTAACTAGATGCATTGATCAAAAGAAAAGGCCTTGAAAGACATGATACATTCTTAAAAGGTACAATTAAAATTTACACAAGAAATGGATAGAAATGGCCTATATCTATTAAGTTTAGTATAAAATTAAGTGTCTTCTAAAACAGAAAATACCAACCCCAGATGACCTTACTGGTGAATTATTGTGAAAACTTAAGTAAATTATACCAATTCTCCACTGTCTTTTATAGAGGGAAAACTTGCTCACACATTCTTTGAGATCAGTATAACTCTAGGACCAAAAGCAGTAAAAGGTATAACAAGAAACCTGCAGACTAATATGTCTCAAAAACACAAATGCAAATACTCAACCAAAATTAGTGTATTGGATTGAAAAATGTATAAAAAGAAGTGACAATGTGTGGTCATGACCAAGTGTGATTCATCTGATCTGTGCAAGACTGGCTCTCACTCAAAGATCAACTCATGGACTCAGAGTACATCTAGAAAAATATCTGGACTTTATCTCTATACCTAGCAGAGACCTTAAAAGCTTTGGAAGTTTCTGAATGAAAGGAATGACTTCTATTATTTTTATTCAATTTTTTTTATTACCTAAAAAGAATACAAAATAGTAAAAAAAAAAAAAATAGAAACAATACAGAATATCACCAAAACAAAATAATATAAATTTGACAATGGTTGCTATATTGCATAATGTCTTCAAACTAGTTGTTCAGATTACCATATGTAGGCATGCAAAATTTGTTTTAAAACAGAAATTTTAAGGAATTAAAAAGGAAAAAAGAAAAAGTTTAAGCAGATCAGTAGAAATCAGCAGTGCAATTATCCAAGCCATCCTTCATACATACATAAATAAATCTCTTACCCCTTCCCTTTGCTGCCCTTTTCTTCATCCTAGTTTTTCCTTTCTTTGAACTTTTCCTTTCACAATGTCTATTGTACCTTTCATATTTTATTTATTCTTTCAGGATCTGACAATAGTGAGACAATATGATGCTTGCACATGTTGAGTCTGATTTATTTCACTTATGAGTATGGTCTCCAGTTGCAGCCATTCATCTATAAAAGCCTTGAACTTACCTTTTTTGTAGCTGAATAATACTGTATTGTATAAAAATATCATATCATTTTTAACACATTCTTGAGTTGATAGGCATTTGGGTTCTTTCCAAGATTTAGCTATGATAAAATCGAGTTCTACAAAACATGGGTGCACATATATTGCTGTGCTACAATGTTTTCAATTCATTGGGGAAAATACCCAGGAAAAGAATAGATGGGTTGAATGGGACTTCCAATCCTAGATTTTTGAGGAATCTCAGCACTGATTTCCATAGTGGGTCTACCAATCTACACTCCCACCATCAGTGGAGAAGGATTTCTTTTTCCCCACAGCCAATCCAGCTGGTTAACTTATTAATAACAGCTATTCTTTCTGGAGTGAGATAGAATCTCAGTGTTGTTTTAATTGACATTTCTTAAATGACAAATGATGTTGAACAATTTTCATAGATTTACTTGCCATTTCTATTTCTTCATGTGAGAAATTTATATTTACCTCAGATGCCCATTTTTGGACTGTGTCTTAATTTTGGGGGTCTGATTTTTTTTAAAACCTCTTTGTATGTTTTAAGTAGAAGTTCTCTGTTTGAGGAACAGTCTGCTATAATTTTTTCCAATTCATGAGTTTTTCTTTTTACTCTGCTCATGATTATTTTTGACATTAAGAAAGATGAGATCCCAGTTGTTGGGGAAAAAAATTTCCCATGCATTTTGGTATTTTTTCATGAACTCTTTACCTATCCCTATGTCTTTAAGATTTCTACCTAATTTTTCCTCCAGAAGATTTAGTGTTTCTGCTTTAATATTTAAATCTTTGGTCCTTTTTGACTATAGTTCAGTGCATGGTAATTGACATGTGTCTAATTTTAAGTCTTCAGCATGTGAAAAGCTAGCTTTTTCAGGACCATTTATTTCCAGCACCAGAGGCTAACTTTCTTCCAATGAAAATATTTGGCCCCTTTGTGAAAGATAAGTTGGCTGAGTGTGTTTGTATGCCTATTTTTTTGACCCAGTAGCATGCTGATTTTATCATAGTTTCTTTGTAGTATAATTTGAAGTCAGGGATTGTGATGTTTCCTGCCTTTTTGTGGCCTAGGATTGCTTTTGCTCTTCTAGGTCTCTTATGGTTACAGATGAATTTTAGGAATGTTTTCTCTGTGAGGTACACAAATGGATTTTAATTGGGATTGCACTGAATCTATATAATGATTTTGGGAGTATGTCCATTTCCACAATGTTGGTTCTTCCTACCCAGGAGCAAGAATATCTATTCATTTTCTGAAATCCTCTTTGATCTCTTTTCTCAGACTACTGTAATTTTCACTGTATAAATCTTTTGCTTTGTGAGATTGATTCCTAAGTATTTTATTTTTGTACGTAATTGTGAAGGGGATTATTTCCCAAATTTCTCACTTATGGGTTTATTTTTTTGTATACAGAAATGCTGTTGATTTTTGAGTGCCGACTTTGTATTTGACTATACTACTGAATTTGATTAATAAATCTACAAGTCTCTTGGTAGAGTTTTTGGGGTCTTCTATTTAGAATATTATGTCATCTGCAAAAAACAATTTCACGTATTCCTTTCCAATCATCATTCCTTTTATTTTTCTCTCTTGTCTAGTTTCTCTGGCTAATCATTCCAGAACTATATTGAATAATATTGGTAAGAGTGGACATCCTTGTCTTGGCCCTGATTTTATATATATATATATATATATATATATATATATATATATATATATATATATATTTTTTTTTTTTTTTTTTTTTTTTTTTTTTTTTTTTTTTTTTTTTTTTTTTTTTTTTTTTTTTTTTTTTTTTTTTTTTTTTTTTTTTTTTTTTTTTTTTTTTCTTTTTTGTCTTTTTGAGACAGGGTCTTACTATGCAATTTAGGCTGGTCTTAAGCTCACTTTGTAGCTCAGGCTGATCTCGAACTCACAACAATCCTCCTGCCTCAGCCTCCCCAGTGCTGGGATTACAGGCATGTGCCACCACGCCCAGCTTGGCCCTGATTTTAAAGTGCAGGCTTTCAGTATTTGTACATTTGGTATGATAATGGCTAATGGTTTGTCATAGATGGCTTTTATCAGGTTGAGTAAGGACCATCTATTCCGATTTTCTGTAGGGTTATCATCGATGAGTATTGGACTTTATCAAAAGATTTTCTGCATCTATTGAGAGGATTATGATACTTTTGTATTTTCTCTGTTGGTGTGGTATATTACACTTATGGATGTGCATATACTGAACCATTCTTGCATTCCTAAGATCAATCCCACTTGGCTATAATGTATAATCTTCCTAATGATTTGCTGCATTCTGTTTGCTTGTATTTTATTGGGGATTTTTACATCTGTGTTTATGAGGGAGATTGTCTTGGCACTGTAGTTTTTTTGGGTGGGTCTTTCTCTGGATTTTGTATCAGAATAATACCTCTAGGGTGACTTTGGGAGAACTGCATTCATTTCCATTTCATTAACATTTGAGAAGATGTGACATTAACTCTTCTCTAAATTTCTTATAGAATTCATCTGTGAACCCAACAGTGCCTGGATTTTTCTTTCTTCATAGGTATTTGATTACATTTTCAATTTCATTAACTGATATTGGGTTATTCAGAATTTTTATGTTTTCTTCATTCAGCTTTGGTAATTTGTGTGTTTCTAAGAATCTGTCTATTTCTTCTGTATTTTCCATCCTGTGGAAGATTTTGAAAAGATTTTGAAAAGATTTTGAAAGTAAGTACTGATGATCACTGAGTTTCTGGAGAGTCTGTAGTGATTTCACCCTTTTCATTCCTTACTGCATGAATTTGAATTTTTTCTTTTTTTTTTTTTTTTGATATGGTTGGCTATGAGTTTATCATTTTTATTTATTTATTAAAGAACCAACTCTTTGATTCATTATTTCTTTGTAGTATATTCCTTGTCTCCATTCTATTAGTTTCTGACTTCTTTATAATTTCCTGCTTTCCTTGGGCCTTGGGCTTGACTTGCTCTTCTTTTACTAATAACTGGAGGTGCAGTATAAGATGATGTCTTTGGGCTTGTTTTGTGTTCCTGATGTGAGAATTTACCACTATAACTGTCCCTCTTAATACAGCTTTCATTGCATCCCACAGGTTCCAGTAAGTTCTATCTGGATTTTTCTATAATTGAAAATATTGAGGCTGGATTGAAGGGACCCGCGAAACACGCCGCAGTGATCTGGGCCGCCTGCGAACCTCTGCTCCACGCCTGTCCCTCCTGGGCCACCCAGCCTGAAGAAATGAGCGGTGGCCCAGCTCCGAGTAAGAGCACAGTGTATGTGTCTGACTTGCCTTTCTCTCTGGCAAACAATGACTTATGCCGGATATTTTCCAAGTATGGCAAAGTTGTGAAGGTTTGAAATAATGAAAGACAAAGACACAAGGAAGAGTAAGGGAGTGGCGTTAATATTGTTTTTGGATAAAGACTGCACAAAGCTGCACCACAGCCATAAACAACAAACAGCTATTAGTAGAGTGATAAAGGCAAGCATTGCTATTGACAGTGGAAGAGCAGTTGAATTCATCCCGAAGGCGAAACTACTTTGATAAATCTAAATGTTAGGAATGTGGAGAAAGTGGACACCAAAGTTATGCTTGTCCAAAGAATATGCTCGGGGAACGTGAGCCTCCAAAGAAGAAAGAAAAGACGAAAAAGAAAACTGCAGAACCGAAAGAAATCAAGGACACAGCAGGAAGAGAGGACCCTGCTCTGGACAGCCCCAGCCAAGCCCTTGCCTGCCAGCAAGCCAAGATGGAAGAACAAAACAAATGGAAAGTCAGCGCCAGGGGCCCTTCGACCTCTGAGGATTCCCAGCGCCCAAGGATAAAGAAGAGTGCATACTTCAGTAACGAGGAAGACCTTAGCGATTAGTGCTGTACACTGGAGATGTCAGGAAAATGAAAACCGTCTGCAGTACGAAGTGCCTGTGGACAAGGACACTGGGGACTTGATGCTGGTTTTTACACCAAATAGTGCACAGAAGATGAAATAAAATTTTTTAAATGATTATATTTTGAGTTGGATACAGTGAAAACTCATGTACTCCTAGCACTCTGGGAGACTGGGGCAGAAAGACTAGAAGTTAAAGTCCAGCCTGGGCAACTTAGGAATTGAGCAAAACCCTATCTCAAAATAAAAAATTACACCAAGAGTGTAGCTCAGTGGCAGTGTATTGTTGTTGTTCAATCAACAATACAAAAAAAAAAAAAATTGCATTTCTACCTTGCTCTGGTGTAGTACACTTAACATCCCTAATCCAAAAATCCAAAAAGCTCTAAAATCCAAAGCTTTGAGCACCAACAGGATGGCTAGAGTGGAAAATACCACACCACACAACCGTGGCTCATGAACACTACAAAGATTACTGTTCATTGCCTTCATGAACGTAAATGAATTTCCTGCTTAGACTGCAGTTCCATGCCTGGAATGTCACATTCAGGTAGGCACATCTTCCTAAATACTTGGGGGCCCAATTTGTGTTGTTGTGGAGATGGTGTCTTCCGGTGCACTTCAGGCTGCCCTCCACTCACTGCGTAGTGACCCAGGCTGGCCTCACCCTGGTGGCAGTGCTCCTGCCGCAGCCTTTTGAATGAGTGTCTCTGCATCTGGGTGGCCCTACTATTTTGGATAAGGGGAATTACCTGTATTAAAAAACAGGATTTGTTAATAATGAACTTGAATTAATTTTAATAAAAGTAAATACTGCAGGCTGGGGATATATCTCAGGGGCACAGCGCCTGCCTAGCAAGCGAGGGGTTCTGAGTTCAATTTCCAGTACAAAAAAAAAAAAAAAAAAAAGCCAAAAGCCAAACAAATACTATGATGGTAATGCTGTTGTGATTCCATAGAAAGACAGATATTAAAATGATTAATTTGAAAAATTGACTGCAAATGCTTTAGTGATATCTCATTGTTTTATAAGTACTTCTGAAAGACAAACTTTAAAAAAAAAGGCTTCATAAGAACTGAAAGAATGCTTTACTGTTGATAGTACTATCAATAAATTTTCAAAATGAAAAAAAGAGAAAATATTGTTTAATTTCTTGAATTTCACCTGCGACCCACTTATTGTTCAAGATGGTGTTATCTAATTTCTATGTGTTTATGAAGTTTTTATTTATTTTGTCAATAATTTCCATTTTCTTTGCACTATGGTCAGATAATATGCATGGGATAATTTTGATTCCTTTGCATTTACTTACACATACTCTGGGTACCAGTATATGGTCTATTTTGGAGAATATGCTGTGTGCAGTTCAGAAGAATGTGTATTCTGATGTTGTTGGGTGGAACACTCTGTAAAGATCTACTAAGCTGATTTCTTCACAAACTTACTTTAGTTTTGTTATTTCTTTCTTTTTTCCTTTTTCTTTTCTTTTTTTAGGGAAGGGTCCACAGGGTGTTCAGGGTCTCATTACTAGATTGGACTTGTAGTGATCCACATGTCTACATTCTCCCAAGATCTGGGATTACAAGGGTATTCCACCAAGGCTAGTCTCAAATGCCATCTCAGCACACCCTGGGGGCAGGGCTGGCACAGCAGGCCCAGGGATCAAACCCCTAGCCCCTGTGCCTGCGTGCAGGTGCTTTAATCTGCTGAACTATGTAGCTGGCTCTTAGTTTTGTTATTTCTTTATGAATTTTTTTTGTAGTTGATCTATCTCTTTGTAGGTGTTAAAGTACCTTATTACAATTATTTTATTGCTCATTTGATTTAAGATGTCTCATATGTTGGGTGCTCCTACATTGGGTGTACATATATTTATGATTATTATCTCTTCCTCTTACAGTTTTCCCCTAACTAGTATGTAGTGACTTTCTTTAGCTCTTTTAATCATTCTTTGTTTGCAGTTGAGATTGTCAGCAACCAGAATAGCTATCCTGTTTTTTTCTGGGTTCCTGTCACATGGCGTATTATTTTCCATCATTTGACTTTCACTGTATGAATTTCCTTTTGAGTTAAATGTGTTTCTTGCATACAGCATATTATTGGTTTTTGTTTTGTGGTCCATTCTGCCAGTCTGCCTCTTTAGATTGATGCACTTAGCCAATTTACATTGGTGGTTATAACTGTTGTGTACTGCTTTGTCTTTGTCATATTGTTTTCCTGCTGCAGTTTCCCTACTTTTTCCCTCTGTTTAATTGCTTGCTCTGTATTTGGGTTACTTTTTCCTCATTTCTTAGACAAAATACCTAACACCTAGAATTAAGGAAGGAAAGGTATATTTAGTTGACCGTGGTGGTTTCAGTTCCTATTCAGCTGGCTCGAAGGCAGAATGGCACAGGGCAGAGGGCAGCAGTCCATGGCAACAGAAAACAGCAAAGAGCAAAGGGAGGAGCAGCGATTCAAGCAGCTAGGAAGCCTCTTGCCTCCTTATATTTTAATGTAGATTACCCACCCCAGGGTGGTGTAGCACCCACATCCATAATCCCAGCATTGGGTCATGAGTTAATCACAAACTCTACAAGCTACCCTAGGGACTGCAAGAGGCCTTGGGGGAACATTTAGACACAAACCGTAACACTCTGCTTGGTGGGTCCTTTCTGTTGTTTTAAAGTCATGGTCATTTCTGTCTCTTTCTAGATTATCTGTCAGTACTCTTTGTAGGGTTTATTTTGTGGTCATGAATTTCTTCAGTTGTTCTTTGTCATGGAATAATCTTGTCTCCCCATTAAATGTGATGGATAGTTTTGCAAGGTACAAACATCTGGGTTGGAAGTTGTTTTCTTTCAGGACCTAAAATACTTCACTCCAGGATCTTCTTTATTTGATGGTTTGTGTTGAGAAATCTGCTGTGATTCTGCTGAGCTTTCCATTATAGATGATCTGTATGTTTTCTGTAACAGCTGTTCATATTTTCTTCCTTTGCCGAATTTTTGGTATCTTGATTAATATGTATCTAGGTGTAGATTTATTTTGGTTATGGCTAATTGGAGTTCTATATGCATCACTTACTGTGTCAAATTCTTTCCCCATGCTTGGCTATTTTTTGCTACTACTCCTGCGTCATTTGTGCTGACTCTTGCTGTTTCATTGACACGTGCTCGTCTTATATTATTTTTTCTTTATATCATCTTGTAGCTACTGAATTGTTATTTTTCCTGGATCATTGTTATTTTTGTGATATCTTTCATGTTCACTAGCTGCAACACTATCTTCAAGGTCTGAAAGTTATCTTTGGTTTTGTTCAAGTGGTTTTTGCCAGATTTTGATGGAATTCTTAATTTTTTAGATACTTGTTTGAATCTGTTTCATGTATTCTAATTATTTCCTATATTGTTTGTTCAATATTTCTATCATATATATATTCTTTAGATGTGCTGACAATAAATGATTATTGTCATTTCTCTCTTTATCTGAAAGATTATTTCTGACCTAATTTCTTCTATAGCCTGATGCAGTTGTTTTTTACTTCAGTTGTTATTATTTCAGAAATTTCAGGTTGTGACTCCTAAGTTTTTCTATGTCTTTGTCTCCTGGACTTGTTTGTGGTAGGATAGAAGTCTGAAATTGTCTTTTGCTCTTTTGTTTTGACATTTATGAAGCTTCTAGTGTTCACCTAGGCTCAGCAGCAATGGGAGGGAGTTTAAAGTGTAGGTCAGCAAGGCTCCTGTGACAGTGAGAGGGTGGGGTAAGCTCACCAAACCTCCTATTCTGTGGGGTTCAGTGTAGCTTCCACCATGGAGAAGGAGGTGGAGCTGCAGCTCAGGAAGGCTCTGAGGATGATGGGAGTGACCTGAAGCTCAGCAAGACTCTTGTGATGGTGGGGGCCACTGTTGGGCTCATTAAGACTCCCTCAAATTGTGGGGAAGGTGGGTCAAATCTCAGAAAAGCTTCCAAGATGGTAGTGGGTGGGGAAGAACTCACCAGGTCCCCATAGTTGTCCAGTGTCTCCTGCCTTCTGTGATGGTGAGAGAGTCAATCCTATATTTTTTTATTAATAAGAAGCCTCTTTTGAACCCATTTAAGTTTATGATGATGAGACAGTTTAAGGTGAAATGCCCAGGTAGACTTAGGAAGAGATTAGTCACCATAAAAACCAAGATATCAGTTAGAACTCCTAGAAGATAGTAGGAAAACTAAGTGGACTTAAGTTTGGTGCTTATTTTTTAGATATATGATGAAAAGTATGATCCACTAATTTAAAAAAATATAAACTAGACTTTATTAAAGTTAAAAATTCCTGATATGCAAGAGGAAGTAAAAAAAAGAAAAACCCTGTCACATATTGGGAGATAATCTTTGGAGTCTTTTTCCAGACTAGGAGATAAGACAAATCTAATAAGAATGGGTTTCAAAGACACACACATGAGTCTTAGCTCTACAGTAAGAAAACAAACAACATGGTTTCTAATTACACCTTAGTAGTCCCTTTACCAAACAAGATACACAAATAGCAAATAAGCATATGGAAAGATGTCCCATGTATCAAAGATACTAAAATTAAAACAGTGGTAACATTATACATTTATCAGAACATCCAAAATCCAGGACACTGACAATGTAAATGCCAGTGAGGATGCATAACAACAGGAAATCATGGCTGATGGGAATTTAAAATGATGCAGACATTGTGGAAGACAGTTTGGGTGCATAACACAAAACTAAGCATTCTCCTTTCATTTGATCTTGCTGTTGTGATTGTCAGCATTTACACAAAGGAGATGGAAACCATTTCTTCACATATGGATGTAACTAACAGGTTTATTCACAACTACCAAACCTTCGAAGTAGCTTAGATGTGCATTAGTAATATATAGATAAACAGTGGTATACACAGGGAATGGAATATTATCAGATGCGGAAAAAAACTACCGAATCATGAAGAGACACGAAGGTAACTGGAATGTATGCTACTATGTAAAGGAGCCAGTATAAAAAATACACCAACACTGAACAGTCCTGTCTTATGGGCAGTTTTACATGGGCAGATTTCATTTACTCATGCTCCAGAATTAATAAGTATATTCCAGAAATGAATGTTTTATAAGTTTTAAATTGTGCACCATTCTGAGTAGCAAGGTGAAATCTGCTGTCTTGCTGCTTCTTGCCTGACTTGCACATCACTCCTTTGCCTGATATAACCACACCATATGCACAACCCATCTGCCAGTCACTTAGTGTCCATCTCAGCTGTGAAGGTTAAGCCATGACAGAGCAACTAAAGACACTTCTGAAACAGAATCTGAAGAAATGCTTCAGAGAATGCGTGCCAAGAATGATGACATAAGTGTGCTGCAAGTGAGAGGGAGAACTTTGAAGGGATTAATGGCAGTGTGTTTTTAACTGTATTTTTAAAAAATAAACATTCATTATCATTTTCAGTAACATCATGTATGTAGGGTTTGGTACTATCCATGGTTTTAGGCATACACAGGCACTGAAACATAGTCCCTGCAGCTTAGGCAGGATGATTGTACATCAGGCATTCTGTCAATGTCATCTTCCCAGCTGAGTTTCTCACACACCCTTCTGCCATGCCCCAGTGTGGAGGGATGACCCTCTATGCTAGGATTTCATGCCAAGTGCTCCCCTCGGTGGCACCATGACCATGACAACCTCTTGGGTTGGATATGATGCTTCTAGTTTACCAAGACTTCCTCTCTTTTAGGTTGGACTTGCCTTTAGGAGCTTCCTAAGAGATAGGACTAAGAGATAGATAGATAGAACTATTTCCAGCTTGCAATTTATTTATTCTATTCTAAACCTTGACTGCAAATCGACTTCATGCAGAATGTTAAAGTCATTTTTCTTCAGAATTTTGCAGGGGTATCTTAAATGACCTTGAACTTTTGATCAATGAGAAGTATATAACAATTTCAATGTTTTATTACTTTAGATGGTCTCTTTCCTTCTCCTTGGAGCACTGTCTCTGTTGTACTAAAATTTCATCTGGATATGACTTGGTGTAAATCTATTCTATCATACTGTGGGATATTGTGAGTTTTTTCCTTACTTTCCTGTGTGTAATTAATGTTTTAGCTTATATATAGCAATATAGAAATAAAATGCAATTAACAGATGATAGATCTGACTTCCAAACACTAAACTTGAAATACCACAGAACAGGTCCATCCTACATAACTCAGAAAAAAGGAAGCATGTCAAGAAAATGAATAGATTTTGTGTTTTAACATAAATTTAACCCCAATTGTAGTGACAGAACAGAAAAACAGAGAAATCAGTAAAGTCAAGGTTGGTAATTTTGCATTTTCTTTTTATAAAAAAAATCTTTTTATCTAATGTAAGATATTCCTTTAGAACCTAAATCCCCATTTTTCATGTCTAAAGATTTCTGCCATTTCACTGAACACATATTTTATGAGGTATAAGTATCTGTAAAATTTTGTTAAGATAGGAGAATTTAAGTTCCAGAAAATGCATTTTATTTTAAAAAATCGTGTTTCATTGTTTTCTTCTTTACCCTGAAGATGAAATCAAAACATTCATTCTAAGATACGTGCAATGAGTGCAAAAGTACTGATATTTTTGAGGCTATATTATGAAAGCAAAAAGAATATTGTGGAATATGAGAACAGGTCAGGCTTTATCAGAGTTTATGGCTAATATTTTGAGTAGATATCATTTTATTTTCAATTTCATACCACTGATCATAAAAAATATGCAATATGTGCAATTATATATATAATTTATATAAATTATATATATAATTTATATAAATATTATATATATATATACATACATATTACATATTATATATGTTTTTGTCCTTTTCCAATCTTGGGAGAATGTTAACTATTCCACTCTCAATTCTACTCTCAAACTGCTTTGAGTATTAGGAAAGAAAGTTTTCATTGCTAAAGGCAGTAAAACTTCAACAGTTTATTGAACTTTACCAGAGGGAAGACACTTTTCAGGATATGGTTCATTAGGTCTGTGTTCTCAACCATTAAATTTAGTCATTTATCTAGAAACAAGATAAATAACACAAAGCAAAAATTTTTTTTAAATAAGTGAAAAACATGACACATCTATGATTAACTCTGTCATCTTGATGTTATTATCAAGAGCAATGATGAATAAATGCTTAATGAGTGTTCTTAAACTAAATTTTAAAAATGACACACCTTGAGTATAAGTTTTGGTGGCCAGATTTAATTTATACTTCTAGACTTTCAAAAGATATTGATGAATTCTCTCTACTTGACCACTTAAAAAGTGTGTTCATTTTCAAATTGCATAATGAGATGATTTGACTGACTTATGAAGGAAAGAAAAGCAAGATGAGAAATGAAATGCAGTGGTGCCTGCCACACAAATTCAGAGATAAGGAGGCAGAGACTGCCAAAGACTGGGGAAGTGCAACATCACAGTGACCAACAAGCAAAGGAAAAGGGGAGGGACCAAGACTGCATATGGTGGTGCATGCCTGAAACCCCAGCACTAGGAAGGCTGGGAACAGGATTATCATTGTGAGTTGGATCTGTGTAGTGAGACCCTGTAGACCCTGTACTAAATATGTTAAAAAATAATAACAAAATAAAGTAATTTCATATTTGAATTTCCTTTAGTTAAAAGAAAGGAAAGGAAAAGGGATCAGCAGTTTAGCTGATAAACAGTTCTTGACCCAAATCACTAGTATTAACATTATGTACATTTTGAATCTAAAGCGGGCTTTCCTCAATATTTATCTACAGCTTTACCACTTATTCACACATCTAAATACTTTTTAAAGTTTCCCTGATCTATTGCATTTAGTATTTAAATCCCAAGTTCTCCCTGAAGGGTACATGTCTTCTAAGCAGTACAGTGTTAAAACTGTAATACTGTAGTTCTGTCTACAGTAGAATGCTGATACTTTCTTTCCCACTTACCTCTGACAACAGTGTAAACTCTAGACTGAAATGACTGGTGGAAGGTTGAACAGACAGAACCCAAATTAACTTTGTAAGTCCTTTTGTGTTCACTTCTGACTCAGGAAAATATCTCTTCATCTGAGCAGATTACACCACCAGGCTGAAAATGACCCACATGAGTAACTCTTAGGATGGGGCCTGAATAAAGTGTATGAGTGGACAGACGTTCTGAGCATAAATTACTTAACATAAGTCTCCAGGGTGCTGCCAGGAGCGATGTCAAAAACTATGTCTGAGTACACAGTTCTTCAGTTAATATTACCATGGAACTTGTTCTCACTGTGAGAAATGTGAAAGTCATGTATAGAGTACCTTCCCTTCTCAAGCACAAAGAGACAGTATTCAAAATTAACAAGTTCTTACATTCTCATTTTCAAAACATTTTATTATGAAAGTCTTGAAATCTATAAAAATCTTAAAAGAACAGTTATAACATGTTTTTCAGTGTTTCATAAAACCACTTTTGAAATTCTTTTAATCCAATAATTATTTATGTAATTTCATATATACAAGCTGTTTGCTTTTTTATTAAAGAGAAAAAATAGTTAAAAATAGAAATAGAGAATTTTGCTAAACAAAATAATAGGAATTCAACAATAGTTGTATATTGTCGCCCTCAAATTAGTTTTTCAGATTACCAGTATAAGAACACAAAATTAGTCAAAAAATTGATCAGAAAATAAATACATAACTGCCCCAGCTGTATACTGAGATGGCAATTGAGACTGGGCATGGTGGTGCACGCCTATATCCCAGGCAGATCACTACAAGTCCAATCTACTAGTGAAACTCTGAATACCCTGAAGACCCTTCCCTAAAAATACAAAAAAAGTAAGAAAATAAATAAAAGAAAAAAAAATAAGTATTGACTGTTCCTTTCAACAGAGCAGTAGAAATTGTACTGCTGATTTCTATTCTAAGTTTTGAGTGCATATTTCTGTTTAATCTTCTGTTACTAACATTTCAAGTTATTCTTTTATAGTGCAAGAACAAAGTCTATATATATATATATATATATATATATATATATATATATATATATATATGAAGAAAAGGTTGTTTGATACACAGTGGAGCCACAGTTCATGAACATGATTCCTTCCAGGACTCTGCGGAAGATAGCTGCATTCTTGTTTGTGTGGGGAAGATGGCCAAAGCGATGATCATCACCTGGTGTGGAGTTAATACTTGGAAGTAGATTTTTGCCCAAATATTCTATTTGTGAACTAAATTGTTCACAAACAGAAGTGTTCATGTGATGAGGTATGACTATACAGTAATCTTTCAGATTTGAAATTTTCTTCTGCTTGATGTGAAACTTAACTTCACTTTTATTTCTTGCCCATTTGATTGATTCTCTGTACTCTGCCTTTTATTTCTATGCTTCTATCCCACAATTTTATTTTACAGTGAGCTTTTCTTTTTGCCAGAACATTTTTCTGCATCTGCAATTTACCACTTGTTGTGGTCAGGATTTTCCGGGAAAACATTACAGGACACATAACTTATATAGGATTATTTTGTAATAGTAATCCAGAATCATACACAAAGTGAGTTCAGGAAATATGTATACAGATTTCCCAAAGAATCTAGCTAAGGATTTACACTGGGAAGGCCCAAAGATCAGTAGTAGAATCTAGAAAGTCTGTGCTGTAGCCAGGAAGCAACACTCAAAGTAAGGACCATCACTCCTTCAAAAAGTGCCACATCCACTCTCAGCAATTAGTTCCCAAGCTCCTCCAACAATGAGAACAGCTAGCGCAATGAGCTTCCCCAGGAGGTTGAACACTATGGCACATCTCCCAGGCCAGGAAGCAGTGCTTAAGGTAAGAACCAGACCTTGTCCAAAGTGAACCACATCTTTTCTCAGCAACAACAATGTCCCAGCTCCTCCAACAAAGAGAACAGCTGAGTTCATATCAGGAAAGCCAGAGTGACAAGCTTCTCCAGAAGAGCCAACAGCCCCCTAACAAAGCCTCTTCTCCAGTTCTCCCTTTTATTTTGTTGGCCATAATTCTAGGTAGGCCTTCCACATCCAGCACCACAATGATTCAGTTCAGCTGGGTGATACAAGTTGACTACCAGTTGTCAATCCACCACATTACTTATGTTCCTATTTTCAACTTCGTTGATGTTTTTAAGATTTCTTTATATAGTTCAATCCAATGTATTCCTGGCCAGTTCTTTCTCATCATACTCTATCATCTTGTATTTTAGTTCCTGATTCATAAATGCTAGTGTTTCCTACCATTTTTGGTAATAAAAACTTTAAAATTTCTTAAGGTAAATGTTCTTCAAAATTGTGCTGTTCATTTGTCATAGATGTGATTTTGAATATGACACTACAGAATGTTTCATAGGTCTTTCTGATAGTTAATTTTATGTGTCAGCTCAGTTCAGCAGAGAGATACCCTCAAAGCTAGTGAAGCACTTTTCTGGATTTATCTGAGAAGCTGTTTCTAGAAAATGTCAACATTTAAATCAAGAGCATTGAGTAAAAGGTTCATAGGCACCAGTGTAGGTAAAAAGGCAGAGGGAAGGATGAAGTCTCAGTCTGTGTCTTGGTTTCCATTTCCATCTCTATCTCTGTCTCTCTGTGTCTCTCTGTCCCTCTCCTCTCTCTCTCTCTCTCTGTTTCTCTCTCTCTCTCTAGCTCTAGCTTTTATTGTGTCTCTGGCTCTCTCAATTTAAGTGACTGTCTCCAAATTCTAATGACTATTTCTCTGGAGAACTCCAATACAGTTTCATATTGGTCTTAATTCTATATATTCATGAGTGAGAAAAAAATCTAATTCAGTCTTCCTCACATTTTCTACCAAGTTGTCTTTGATACATTGCATATCTATGATATATTCATCTTACATTCCTGCTACTTTGCCTCCTTTGATCTATATCTTCCCACATCCCCCATTCTGAGTACCAAACATTTCTTTTCTGCATATTTTAATTTTTATATTCCACATATAAGACATTCAATATTTTTCTTTCTGTATTTATATTATTTTACTTAGCATAATGACCGTGGCAAATGATAAGATTTCATTGCTTCATTCCTCTTAAGGAACAGTATCTCATTTCATGTATATCCCATAGTTTCTGTATCCATCCTCTATTGATGGACACTTCAGGTATTTCTGTATCTTATCTATTATGGAGTAATGCTGCAATAAACATGAGAATTCAGATATCCTTGAGGTGGTGATGCAACTCGTTATTATCATCTGAGAAGAGATTGCACAGAGAACTTCTCAAGTTGATCCAGCCCATCACTCAAAAAGGCTTTGTTTTAAATTTTCCCATTGAAACTTTGGCCTAAATAAACATTTGTTTTTAAATTGGAACCAAATAAAGCAGCTTTAGTAAGGTGTGAAAATGAGAAAATTACAATATTATTATATGCTACAATATTATTAATATATTATATTAATTATATTATATTATGTTATACTTCCACCTGATCGTACCAGTAAAAATGACTAAAAATTGTTGTGAAAAACAAGTATAAGCGTTCTACTCCTGAAAAAAATGAGATAGGTGTGTTTTTTCCTTTTTTTGTTTTTTCCAGAAACAAACAAAACTGAATGTTACAGAAAAAAGAAAAGAAGGCTGGAGAGAAAAAGATTCTAGATTGACTAGAAGCTGCAGCACACGAAGCATTACACAATGCTTCTCTGATTTTTGACAAGCTGAAAATGTGGAAATGCTAATGTGCAAAGACTTATAAAGACCTGTTCTTTCTGAACAAAGGACAAGAAAAAGAATAGTGCAGCAAAACAAAATTTTCACAAGCAGTAATCATTGCAGCTGAACACAAATAATTGTGGCTCCACTTCCATGTCCACCAACAAAGGGCAGTTGAGAGTCTGGATTGCCACCCTTGTAATGGTGTGCAACAAGGGTGCCCATCATCCCTGCCTACGTGGTACTAGAAAAGGTGGAGCCAGGCTTCATCTCACCAGGTGGTCATGAGCACCCTCACCACAGCATCAGTGGAGGACACTGAAAGAGCCTGGACTTCCATCCCAACCTACCAGTAATAAGGCTTCCCTCCCACATCCATGCAGGAACCCTAGCAGAGGAATCCTATGGAAAGCCAAAACGTCACCTGTCAGTGGTAATGAAGCTACTGTCATGTGGGCTGCAGAAAAAGACACAGACAGAGCTGGAGCTCCCACTACTGCCCAGAAACAATAGTCTTTCCATTCCCACTGTCAGTGCAGCCTGGGGCGGGCCTGGCCTTCAACCTGACTTGGGTGTAATGGAATGACACTTCTGCTCCCTGTCAAAGCACTGCCCAAGAGAAGACAGCTAAAATAGAAAATCTGATCTAATATTATTAAAACTTAAAAAATCATTTATTTATTTATTTATTTATTTATTTATTTATTTATTTATTTATTTATTTGGTACAGTGTCTGGTCATACAGCTCGGACTTGTAGTGATCTTCCTGTCTCAGCCTCCCCCCACCACTGGGATTACAGGTGTGAACCACCACACCCAGTTTTGGTGGCCAGCTCAGTAGGAGGTTGGCATGGCATGCAGTGTCGGGTATCAAACCCAGGTGCTTGTGCTCACCAGGCATGTGCTTAGACTACTGAGCTATCTCCACAGTCCTGGTCTCCTAATATTAAAAAGTCCAGATTTTAATTAAGAGAACAAGGAAGAAAAAAAAAATCAATCAGTAGAAACCAACACTAACACAACAGAAATGTTAGAATTCTGACAAAAAATTTTAGAAGCAACATTAAAAAATCTAACTCATCTGATATATGGGATTAAAGCAGTGCTGAGAGGGAAGTATATAGCAATATATTCATAACTTAGAAAGGAGAAAAATTATCAAATCAGTAATATATGCTTCTACCTCAAGAACCTAAAAGAGACCAAAATAATTCCAAAGCAGCACAAAGAAGAATAGAATAAAGATAAGAGGAGAAAGCAATAAAAGTGAAAACAGAAAAATCAATATGACAAATAGCTAGTTCCTTGAAAAGATTGTTAAACTTTAGCATGTGTGACAAAGAAAAATAAAAAGACACAAATTACTGATATCAAGAAAGAAATAGAGGACATTATTACAGGTTGCAGACATCAAAAAGATAATAAAGTAATGAAATAAACAGTTCCATACAACTATTTGATATTTCCCTAACCACAACTACATAACTCATTTAGTATAAAATTGATAATATGAACAGACTTATAATTATTAGCAATATTGAATTTTTTATTTCAAATTCCTAAAAATAAAAGCTCCAGGTGCAGATGGTTTGTATAGAGTTCTACCAAATATTTAAGCAATAATTAACACCAATACTGTACAGTCCTTTTCAGAAAAGAGAACAAAACATTCCTTAATTAATTTTATGAAATTAGAAAATCATGACTCACAAACCAGATGACTATACCAAAATTGTTAACATCAACAAAAACCTTACTGGGCCAGCCAGATAGCTCAGCAGATTAAAGTGCCTGCTTAGGCAGAGTGCTGTGACTAGGGTTTGATCACTGGCACCACAAGCCATGATGGTTCCATCCCCGGGGTGCACTGAGACTGGCAATTGAGACTGAATGTGGTGGCACATGCCTGTAATTCCAGTGATTGGGAGCCTGAAAACAGGAGGATCACTACAAGTCTGATCTGTATAGTGAGACCCTGTAGACCCTGTGCTAAATACATTTAAAAAAAGAGAAAAAAACTTTACTGCTTAAAATCCTTGATTATTGGTTTGCCTTACCAAATTATTAGAAAATAGACTTTGGCAATATATAGAAAATTATCCA
>PVKA01022563.1:0-36926 GCA_004027165.1 Ctenomys sociabilis | reverse complement strand
CCGGGGAGGTGTTGGGGACAGGGATCTGTGAAGCGCGTGTGGGAAGAAGCCAAAGGCTCTCCCTCAGACTCACCACACTCTCACTGCTCTGGGAAGCCTGGTGAGTCCTGTAAATTCGCTCTCGCTGGGAGAGCTTGGCGCGGGATCCAGGAGGCCGCTGGAGTCAGCCACTGTCTCTGGCCGGTCTCAGGAGCTGGGCGGGGGCGGGCGGGATGGAGAAGACAGGTTCTTGAGCTTGCAGCCCTTCCACTGTAGTACTCCAAGTAGCTGAGATCACCACACGCAGCTTCACTATTCTTTTCTCTTACTATCAGTGTTAATTTGTTTCTGTTAGCATTCACTGTACAAGTCTGTAGTGATCTAATATCCATTCCCTCTGAATTGGGCATGTAGGTTATTTCTATCTTTTTGCTGTTACAAACAGTGCCACAACAAATAGTCTTGTAGGTGTCCGCTTGGGCAGACAGCTGCTGCTTCCTTGTGACCATGTCCCTGGGCGTGGACTTGCTGGGGTGCAGGGTCTGCATTGTCTTCAACTTTCCTCAGTTTTACCAGATTGTTCTAGAAGGCAGTTGTATCAATTTACTCTCTTACCAGCAGTATGTAAGAATTCTTATTTCTCTAATATTTCTTTTCTACTTTTTAAATTTTGGGAGCAGACTTAGCTTGGCCTAGGCCTGGCTCTGATTCGTGACCCACCTGCTACAGGGGCTAAGTGCAAAGCTTGTGAAGCACTGCCAAGTGCACAGCAGGGAAGGGAAAGAGGCACAGCTTAACTCTTCTTCACTGGAGTAGGGGCAAGGCGATGTCTGAATTCAGCCCCTAGAATGCTTAGGATGTAATGAGACCCCGACAGTGAAGGATCTCAGTCATTAAGAGTATCTTAGTGACGCATGCCCACCATACCAGCATTCTGGGAAGCTGAAGCTGGAAGATCACAAGTTCGAGCTCAGACTAGGTAACTTAGGGTGACTCTGTCTCAAAATGAAGAAATAGAAAGGGTTGGGGATGTAACTCAGTGTGAAGGCCTTGGGCTCAGTCCCAGTATGGCTAAAACATACCTGTGGGAAATTTCATCTCCTACGAATTTTCTTTTTCAGTGTGTTCAGTGTAGGGTCACAGGGTCTTCAGGGTCTCACTACATAGATGGGATTCACAGGGATCCTCCTGTTTTTAGTCTCCCAAGCCCTGGGATTACAGGCCTGTGCCATCACACACAGTCTCAATTGCCGACTCAGTGTGCTTTGGGGATGAGGCCAGCCCTGCAGGCTGGGAATCAAACCCAGGTTCCTGCGTCTGCTTAAGCAGGCACTTTAATCTGTTGAGCTATCCGGCCGGCCCAAACTTTCTACAATATTTCAAGCCAGGTTTTCTTCTCTCCTACTGGTACTCACTCCTGAGATCATCCTGATGCCCTCCCTCCCTCCCCCTCCTCCATCATGGTCATCATGATCATCACATTGATTTAATTCAAATGTAGCCCAAGCTGTATCACACCAACCGTACTAAAGACAGCTAACGTCTACTGAAGGCCCAGCTGGCAAGCATTTCTGTGCACGTTGTATCCTAAAGTCCCCCTCCTGACCCAGGAGGTGCCACTGCCGTAGCAAGGCTGGGGTTAGCCCAGGTCTTCCTGATGCCGATGTCTTGTTCTCTGTGAATGCTCTACGCCACAGTTCTGCGATTCTTAGCTTCCTCACTCATTTGCTCCTGAAATACTTGCTGAGCACCTCCAGGGGCTGTGCACTCTGCTGCTGGTAGGGCCAAATGGACAGAGGTTTACAATCCTCTATGCTTCTCATGTGTAAAAGGGGATGGTATGCTCTTTAGCTCAGGGCTGCTGCCAGGAGCTAGAAGACAGGTGGTTCTCGGAAAGTGTTGGCACCTGATCTTGCTCCCCAAGAGCTGATACTGTGTATTATCAAAAGCGGTAGGGAAAGTTTGGAATGAATTGTAAGACTGAATATGTGCTTCTGCTGAAAAGAGGGAGTGCCCCCATGCTTAAAATTCATGTACTCACTAGTCACTAACCTGAGGTTCCTTTTCCTGGCCAGTACTCAGGCTTGTGCTCTCTTCTTATTTATTTGTTTATTTTAATGTATTTGGCTGTTACAGGGTCTTACTACACAGCTTGGACTCATAGTGATCTTTCTGCTTTCAGCCTCCCCAGCATTGGGATTGCAGGCAGGCACACTGGGGGCGGGGCTGGTGAGGCATGTGGTGCTGGGGATTGAACCTCTGTCCCTGTGCTTGCCTAAGCTTGCCTAAGCAAGTGCTTTAGTTCACTGAGCTATCTTGCCAGCCCCATGTGCTCTCTTCTGCCTCCTCACCCAGCAAGGTCTCAGAATACACATGATCTCAAATAAGCAAACACACTGGGTGGTGCTTTAAGAAGAAGCCCTTTCTGCAGTTTTGCGAGGTGAAAAGTGTAGGAGTATGGACTCCAGGCAACTTTGAGACTCAAGAGTAAAAGAAAAGAGCCGGGCATGGTGGCGCAGGCCTGTAATCCCAGCACTTGGGAGGCTGAGGCAGGAGGATTGTTGTGAGTTCGAGACCAGCCTGAGCTGCAAAGTGAGCTTAAGGCCAGCCTGAACTGCATAGTGAGACCCTGTCTCAAAAAGACAAAAGAAAAAAAAAAAGAGTAAAAGAAGATAAGCAAGAGGTGGCTCGGGAGGCTAGGGCTGCAGAGAAGGTGAGGGGAAAACAACCTGCTGATGTTTGCTTAGGGGTATTTTCCTTCAGGTATTGGAAACTTTGAAGAAGCTGGGGAGGAGAAAACTACATTTTAGGAATCCAGGCTGCTATTTAAGTAATTTCCATCTTTGAAGGCTTCAGCCCCTTCTTCCCTGGCTGCTTGCAAGTCATTTCTTTTTCAGGCTCAATTTTAATGATTTCCTCCCAACCCCCGCAGGAAGAAGGTTTAACTCTGCAACACATTCAATGCACTGAAACCCAAATTGGAAGTCTCTCACTAGACAAGAGGTTCAGAAGGAAGTGGTGCAGAAAAACTGAATTTCTTCCCACAGACTCGGCAGAGGAGAATCTGAGGTGCAGGACCGAGCTGGGGACACACGGTCGGCCAGGGCCCCCTGTTCCCTTGTCACCATGGGCAGGGTCGCTCGACCTGTCCGGGTTCCAGTTTCCTTGTCTGTGGAAGGCGACTGCGGAAAGCTGCGGATACCATGGAGTGGTGTTGCGGGGGACCTGTGAGACACAATTTAAGAATTCTTAGTGCAGAATCTGGAGCGTAATTATAACCTTTCGTAGGGAACAGGCTGGTGCTCATATGGCAGTGTAGGGGAAGTGGGTTGCTCCAAAGCTCACTCCCTGTCCTGCTGCCCCTGGGATGTGGGAAAGGCAACTCCCTCCTAGAGATGCTCTTTCTTCTTGACTTGGTATAGGGGAGAAACAAGGGGAAAAGCTGGGAAATGTTTAAGTCCCAAGGAGATAGTACATAACACCCCATGCATTTATATACTATAGAATATATATATAATTTTTAATATTTTGTGTGCACTACATAATACATACTGACACCCAACAATGTATAGTATACTACATGTAGCATATTGGCTACTATTTAATAGTACATGTGGCAAATGTGATAACTGCATATTGGACACTTGATATATAGTATTTATAGGACACACAGTAGCACACTAGCTACTATATGTCACAGTGCATATAATACACAGTATAGTGTATAAATAGTATATAGTACATATGATATATGTGCTATTTGTATTCATTAAATATTCATTGATTGCACACATATGTACTATATTGTGTTCAGCATATGCTAAGGATGATATATGTGCTATTCGTATTCATTAAATATTCATTGATTGCACACATATGTACTATATTGTGTTCAGCATATGCTAAGGATTTTTTTTTTAAAGGTCTGTCTTGGTTTTTTTTGCAGAACTGGGAATTGAACTCAGGCCCCTACACTCGCCAAGTAAGCGCTTATTCCACTGGGCCATCTTCCCGGCCCCAAAGCTCTGTCTCGTTTAACCTCCATCATTAATGTCTTGGGATTTGTATTATGATAGGAGAGGCAGTGAATCAACTTTATTCATGTTGGTATTAGTGTAGTGGTGTGGCAGGCCAGGGTTCCTGTGCCTCCTCCCAGGGAGACCTGGACGGACTGACTGCTGGGGTCAGTCTCACCCGTGCTGTCTGTGGACCACGCCTGTGGGATCTGAGCATAGCTCCAAAGGTCTCGGGGCCATCCTTTCTTCAGAGTAACAAGCAGCTTGGCCCAGGGCATCTGTACCTTTCACTGCTTATGTCATAAACCTCAGGCAGACTCAGAGTTACTGACCTCGAGTTCTGTCATCTGGGACTTCGCAACCCTGTGCAGTGCGCTCACGTGTGCCCTTTTATTTATAATTTTTATTGAGTCTTCTGAGAAGCTGTACATTGACCAACCATCCAGCTGGCTGGAGTCCTCATCAGGAAGCAGTCGTCAGAGTGAATCACCTCCTCCCCGGCCGCTCATCTCTGAGGGTCCATTGCCAAGGCGTGGATGCCTCCTGTGACTTGCTCGAAGCGTGACTCAGTTCCCAGCAGCCCTGCCTTGCTCGGCCAGGGGTTAGTGCCCATTGAGGAGAGAGTGAAAGACGCCATGGAGAGGGACTGAGTGTGTCTGGTCGGGGCTCGTCTGTCTCTGGGCAGCGGTGGTCCAGTGTGTAGGGCTGGGCACTAGGAGAAACTGACACACCTAGATTCTGGGCTGAAATATTCTGCACAGTTCTTGTACCAAAGATCTAGGGACAAGGCAGGCATCAACATATTGCCAAGGGTGTATGGGAACCAGCACTGTAAAAGTGAAACAAAGCAAACAAACCAAGCAAAACAAAACAAAACAGAAGACGACCTGGGACAGACTTGGGAGAAGCAGTGCCCACACAAGGATGAGATGCCTGAGGGTGCAGACAGTGAGGCCCCATGCTGGGGGCGTACAATGCATTGTCTCATTCATCCCCCAAGAGTTCTGTTTCATCCCCATTTTATAGATGGGGAAACTGAGGGCAACAGAGATTATATGTCATTATATCACTGTAGGGTAGTAAGTGTAGAATTAGGATTTGAATTCAGATCCATTTCATTTTAAAAAAATGTATTTGGTACAGGATCTCACTACACAGTCTGGACTTGTAGTGATCCTCCTGTTTTCAGCTTCCCCAGCACTGGGATTATAGGCATGTGCCACCGTGCCTGGTCTTGGTGGCTGGCTTAGTGCATCCGGGGGTGGGGCTGGTACAGTACATGGTACCAGGGATCAAACCCTGGTCCCTGTCAGATCCATTTTAAATTTTACTAAATCCTACCTATCTTAATGATTTTTAGTAAATTTTAAAAAGTCCTGTCAGGTGCAGTGGCACGTGCCGAGAGTTCTGCAGTTTAGGTGGATGAGGCAGGAGTGTCATCTGAGTCCAGATTTGAGGCTAGTGCAACTATTACTATAATACACTTTGAGAAATTCTTATGATCCCTAAATGATTGCTTTAGTTGGTTTCCCCTGAATCCCCATTTCGATTTATTCATTTGTTTATTTATTTATTCATTGGTGGAACTAGGGATTGAACTCCCTTGCACTTGCCAGGGAAGTGCTTATTCCACTGAGCCATCTCCCAGGCTGAATCCCCATTTCTACCTGATACATTTATACTTTGTGTCAACTTGGCTGAATCAGGGCGGGATTGGTTCCACCCTGGGGCGCTATTGGGCCGGTCCTGGGCAGAAGTGGTTCCACCCTAGGGCACAGCACCCTAGAGCGACTCAGCATAAAAAGTGTATAAAAGGAGACCTATAAAAGGAGGAAGGCCTGCTGCCTGTTTTGCGGGGCTTCCGTGGAGAAGTCCCAGTCTTCGAAGGAGCTTGATCTTCACCGCGGAGCGTTGGTCTTGGCGGTCAGCATAGGAGGAGGAGAGACGCTTCCTGGACGCCGCAGCTTCTGTTCCTCCTCTGCTGTTCATTGTTTCCCTCTGCCATGAACTGTTGCTGTGTGCCTTGGAGCCTGCAGAGTATGGACTGAAACCTCCACAAACAGCTGAACAAACCTTTTTTTCTTTAGTTTTGAGTGTGGGGTATTTTCCCGGCAACCAGTAAGAAGTAACTGAGACTCACCCCAGACAGACATGAATGTGTTGAAGGTGTTCACAAACTCACCTGTTCCACACAGACTGAATCATGCAATAGCTGATCTTTTCAGCTAGTTTATTTACTCATGGACAGGTAACTCTGTTGTAGCGTACATTAGTATTCCATTCCTTCATATTCTGGAATTATATTGTATTGTGTAGGTATAACACATCTTATTTATTAACATGTTAGTTGATGGACATTTGTATTATCTCCATTGAATAAATAACTTTGTGATGAACATCCATGTGGACCTATGTTTTAATTTCTTTTGGGTAGGCGTTGTTGTTTGATTCTTTGAGATAGGGGCTCACTATGTAGCCCAGGCTGACTTCCAATTTACAGAAATCTTCCTGCTCCAGCCTCCCAAGTGCTGGAATTACAGGGATGCATTACCACTCTTAGCCTTTGGTCAATTCTTAAAAGTACAATTTCTTATTTTCCTGGTAAGTTTGTATTTATTCTTTTTCTTATAAGCAGAAACTGCCAGTTTTCAAAGTGGCTGTTCTGGGCCAAGAATGCAGTTTAGTGGTAAGAACTTACCTAGTACACATGAGGCTCAAAACAAACTTGCGTAGGCAGACATGAATCCAACCCGTGGCCTGCAGTTTCTGCAAATGCGAAACGGAGGGGCCTGTCCATTGCCAGTGTACACTGGTTGGGTGGAGCGAGTACACAGTGAGAGTCTGCATAAATGTTTGTTAGTGTAAGCAATTGAAAAACTGAGATTGTTATGAAGCAATAGTTGACTAATTCATCTTTAAAGAGGATATACATACACCTAGCTCTGTAACACACAATATAGTGAATGTCTGAAAAAGAGATACAAAGTACATGCTGGGGGACTATTTCTGATTCATTTTCATGGACAAGGAGGTCTAGAAGGGTAAGTAGAATTTTGGTAGATAGACATGAGGGCAGCAGGAGGACATCTAAGCAAGACAACGGCAAAACCGAAGCCATCGAGGCTGCATGCAGAGGTCCACCTGTGGCTCCTCTCGGGGCCAGAACCCTAGGGTTGTCTCTGCATAGGTGCCACCTGCCATCTTTGTCTTAGACCCCAAACTGCAGGAGGTTGATGGCAGAAATTGATGGCTAGTACTTGTCTCTGGACCTTGTCAAGGAGATGCTTCATCACTTCCAAGTTTACCACCACCATCACCACCACATGAATTTTAAAAATCAGTCTCTTAGATTCTTGGCTGCTCATCCTTCCAACTGCGACAAACATATTTTCTTTTTCTGTAGTCACAACCAGACAGCAATACATGGTGATGTATTTTAAGTGTTCCTTTACACCTCTCTTTTTGGTAGCATTTGCAGGACATACATTCTGAATAGCTCTTTGTTTTAAATGTTTCTGTATTACCTTGTTTTATTTGTTATTTATCGTTTACTGTGTTGCATTGTCACCTTTATAGCATTAAACTAGATTAAAAAAGCATCCCCAACTGAAATACATTATTTTTGTTAGGGAACGTTAGCTCATGCACGTTTGTTGTGCTCACTGATAGTCTGGATTCATTCTTTGGTTAGGTTTTTTTTTTTTTTGTACAGGGTCTCACTGTGCAGCCCATATTCATAGCGATCCTCCTGCTTTCTGCCTAGTGCTAGGATTACAGGCGTGTGCCACCATGCCCAGACTCCATTGCCAGCTCAGTGCACCTGAGCCAAAGGCGGGGCTGGCAGGCGTGTGGGACCAGGTACTGAACCCTGGTCCCTGTGCTTACCCTAAGTAAGCGCTTAGACCGCTGAGCTATGGATTCATTCTTGATACATTAATGATTTGTTTACTATTATTTTTGGTGATGCCAAGGATTGAACCCAGGGACTTTGCACTGAGCTGTATACCTAGATCATTTTTATGTTTTGTTTTGAGATAGGATCTTTCTAAGTCACCAAGTTCTCTGGGTGGGGCTTGAACTTGTGATCTTCCTGCCTCAGATTCCCAGCCTTACAAGATATGCCACACGCCTTGCTTGGAATGTTATTTAAAATTTCACCTTTCATTGTTCTCACTTTTTTTGGTTAAAGTTTGGATAAGGTTTCCTTGTTGCATACTGTTTTCTTCTTTTAATGGTTTGGAAATGATATATGCTATGGTGATTCGCTTAAAAATTTTAACTATATTGTTAAACATATTATGCTTTCAAATTATAGAGTTATACAGAATTTACAGGCAGTATGAGAGGTTTGTTTCACTTAACCTTATTTGCTGATGCCTCTAGGTTGAGATGATCTGAAACTGAAGTTTTAAACGATTTTAAACTCCCACCTTTCATAGTACACACTTTTGGAAAATGTCTGAAAGTGGAAATTATCTGTATGGCCCACTACCATCCAAATTTGCCAATAAAAATGTGAAACCAATGTGACAACCACCCAGCACTTAGAGGGTAGTTTTTTTTTTTTTTTTTCTTTTTCTTTTGAGTACTTTAAAAAATAATCCCTTTGTTTTGCTCTTCTAAAATTTCTCCACATTGCACTAGATGTGGACATTTTCAGTCAGGGCTTGGACCGGACGGGCAGAGGCTTCCGGCCAAAAGCAGTAGGGAGGGTCCCTACAAGTTAATACAGAAGTAGGACTCCCAGGCCATGCTGGTTTTAAGGTCTATTTATTCTCTGGGGCCCTAGCAGAAGATAGATGGACCAGTTTTCACAGTGGATGACCACCCTTGCCTGACCAACACATGGGATAGTACCTGGGATCTATCATTGGCCTTTGAAATTAATAAATCAGCTGAATGAAGCAATGTAACATCTTCTTGGGAAAGATTTTGGAATCTTCGGTGGGATGGGGCCTGGGCACACTCCTTCTCCCCAGGCTCCTCCCCCTCAGGGTTCATTCGGCCATGGACTTTGGGCCAGGGTGACAAAAACTGCACAATTTTTGGTGGATTTTACTTTGATTCTCAGTTTTGGAAATGGAAGGCTGAATGGGGGTTTGATGCTCTCCTGGGGAGCAACTGAGAGGAGAAAGGTGCATGACTGCTTGCTAATCTCATAGCCCAGAGGAGCATATCCAGAAGGCAGCCTAAGGGTGGCCTTGTGCCCTCTCTTGCCTGCCCTCCCTGGTGGGGGCCAGGATGCTGAAAAAGCAGTCTGCAGGGCTTGTACTGTGAGGAGCTATCCTCTTTGTGGCCTGGAATGCCCTGTTGCTCCTCTTCTTCTGCAGTCAAATGCTCTGCCCCTGAGCTACACCCCCGCTTCTCTTCTTCTGGACACACCCTGCACCTGGCTGGCTGCACTTAGACAGTTCTCTGGATGAAGGCCCTGCCAGCCTCACCTGCGAGGTGATCCGCCTGGCTCAGGACGCTGAGGTGGAGATCTATGGAGCCAGCGGCGGAGGGAGCCCACTGTAGCTCCTCCTGCTCAACCTTGTGTGCCCGTGACCCCGTCGCCAGCTGTGACCCCCATCTTAGTCGTTACCTGTGATCATAGCACTATCTGACGTTGCTTGGACAAACTGCTGCATTATCGGTCCTCAGGTGAACACTTCCCCATTATTGTCAGCCAGGCACGAGGTCACTGCTTCCTATGGCAGTGCAGTCTTGCACTTCAGGCAGCCTGGCCTGAGCAACACTGCTGTGCAACCTGACCACCGCAAGTTCCAGGGCTGCTATAAGACTGCCAGGCACTGTCGCTGGGCACTGGGCCAGATCTTCCACGAGTTTAAGTTCCCAGCTGCTGTAGTGGTGGAAGATGACCTAGAAGTGGCACCAGACCACTTTGAGTACTTCCAGGCCACTTACCCACTGCTGGGGAACAACCTGTCTCTTTGGTGTGTGTCTGCCTGGAATGACAATGGCAAGGAGCAGATGGTAGACTTGAGCAAGCCAGATCTGCTCTATTGACAGACTTTTTTTCCTGGCCTGGGGTAGATGCTTGTTGGCTGAACTGTGGGCTGAGTTGGAGGCCCAGCGGGCCAAGGCCTCCTGGGATGACTGGATGTGCTGGCCTGAGCACGAGAGGGGCGAGCCTGTGTGAGTCCTGTGATCTCAAGAACAATGATCTTTGGCTGCAGGGTGGGAGCCATGGGCAGTTCTTTGACCAGCATCTCAAGTTCATCAAGCTGACCCACCAGGTTGTGCCCTTCACCTGCAGCAGGAGGCCTATGATGATTTCCTTGCCCACATTTACGGGGCTCTCTAGGTACAGGTAGAAAAAGTGAGGACCAGTGACCGGAAGAAGCTGGGGAGGCGCGGGTGCAGAATACAAGTAGGGACAGTTTTAATGCCTTTGCCAAGGCCCTGGGTGTCATGGATGACCTCGAGTCAGATGTTCCCAGGGCCAGCTCCAAGGCATTGTCACCTTCCATTTCTGGGGCTGTTGTGTCCATCTGGTGCCCCCACAGACCTGGGATGGTTATGATCCTAGTTGGAATTAACAGACTGCCTGTCCCTCTGGGGTCTCTTCCTTGCCATGTCTTGAGCTGTGACGGGACTGGAGTTCCTGGGCTGCGTCGTCCTGTCTGTATTGCCCTTTTGGGTCCATTTATCTTCTGTTTTTTTCCTTTGTATTTTCTTTTGAGTGGCATCCAAGTGCACAGATGTTAAGATGAGGGTTATTCTCCTGTTCTCAAGGGAGTCAGAGGAGAAGCTGAGTTATGCTGAGAGGTGTTATTGTACAAGAAACCATTACATGGTAGAAGGAGACATGGGCTTCCTGGGCCAAGAATATCTACATCCTGAGTTTTCTTCTATGGTCTCTGCAGACAGGTTGGCAACTTTAGCTTTCTTGACCAGGCTTCTTCTGTGATTTCGCTCTTCCAGCCAGGATGTGAGTCTCCTCCTGTCTTTTCTTTTACCTTGCACCAATGTGGGGCTGGGTTATGGGAAAAGAAGATGTACTGGTGGCCAAAATGAGACTAACCAAAGGGGTTTCACTGCAGGGTCAAGGTGGAGTTGATGGGCGCCAGGGTTTACTGTCTCCTGCCCTTCTCATCACTGATCTGCTCTCAGCTCTTATATCCCTACAGCCTAGAACTTGGTAGTTCAGAGATGAAACATGGAAGAGGAAAAGGAAGATCGCCCCCTTGGCTCATGCCCAGCTGTCAGGGGAGAGGTAGTGGGAGCAAAGCATTTGCTCTACATCCATTGCTTGCCTCAAAGAGATACTATCCTTAGACTCCCTCCTTTCTAAAAAAAAAAATCAGCCCCCCTGTTTTAGGAGGACTCTGTGCTGGTGTAAAGACAGTTGAGCTCCCATATCTCATTTTGTGTAATCTTAACAATCCTCTGGGAGCAGGACTGCGGTTAACCTTATTTTACAGACCAGGAAACAGGACCAGAATGGTGAAGTGACTCACCGAAGGTCAGGAGGTCAGTCAGTGATAAGTAGAGTTCAAAATACTTAAAAGATGGCAAAGGTTATAGGATGATTGGCTGTCTCTCACCAGAAGAGACAAAAAAAGTGACCATGAGTCACATTTTTCCAGTGCTGGCCACCAAATGGCACTGCCAACCTATGACAGCTTGGTTGTTATGCTGTAGAAATCAGCTCTGTGGAGCTGTGGCTGGGAGTTGGCAAACTGTATTTTCTATGTTGGTCTTCTATCTGGCTTCCCTTTGGGGGAGACTACGCAGAGGTCAGAAGGTGAAGAAAGATGGAGACTTCTGTAGCTGTCACAGGAGCAGAGTGGGGTGACCTCAGATTTTAACACCCCAAGGGAGGCATAATTTTGTGAAGTGTCACTCCTGGTGGCAATGCATGCTCTTTGACCAATCTAGCGGTGACTATGGCAGCATCTTCAAGGGCACAGCAAGAGGTGGAGGCTCACAGATTCTTTTTGTTCCTCAAAGACTCTTTTCCAATTGCTCTTCATTTCCAAAGCCTTACAACCATTTCCCATGTTCTTTTTATTTTGGTGGAACCAGGGATTGAACTCAGGCCCTTGAGCTTGACAGGAAAGTGCTTATTCTATTGAGCCATCTCCCTGGCCCCCCATTTCCTCTATGTGATGTACCTAAAGTGCATTCTGTAGGCACCATTTCTTCTGAGATGCAGGCATACTGGTAGAACACCACTGGTCTTGGGCTGAAAAATTCTCCACTTCTATATTGATAACCACATAGCCAACCCCAACTTTAACAGGCCCAGGACAGACGTTAAATTATTAACTTTTAATTATTTGTGGCCTAATGCATTACACATAGCTGATCAATGCTTGGGTGTCGGGCAGTCAGTGTTAAGAGTTCCCTTGGGCCTTTTGTTTTTCAATTTGTCTTGAAAGTGGACTGAAGCAAACCAGTATATACTGAGTTAACTTCATTGGACACCCATTCAGGAATTCTGATTTGTTCTGTCCTTCTCTGGTCTTCTACATGAAGTTAATGTGCTCAGGGAGCAGGCAAGGGAGATGACAAGTGACACTGCCCATAGAATCACGGTGCCCTTTCTCCACAGTCCCCCACCCTCCTGCTCTGTGCCCTAGTTTACAGAGACCACATGACTTCTCCTGTGGAAGCTCACTGGATGCCAGCATTATGCAGATGACATGGGTTGGGGCAGGGGAGAGACAGAACTGGAGGGAAGAAGCACCCAGGCACAGTTGCTGAGCCCTCTGCCGAGGCCTGCCTCAGTCCCCTGATCCCTGCTGATTACTTTAAGCAAAGCTCTTCAGGCTCTCTGCGGGAACTTCCCTCTAAGTGACTACAATCAGGTTAGCAGCCAGCCGAGGAAGCAAGGCTGAACAATGGGGTTTGTGTTCAGGTTTGCTCCTATCAGCAAGGAGCTCTACATCTGTTTTTTTTTCCAGCCTCTCTTGGACGTGAAGGGGAGAGTTGAGTCACCCTCCTGAGGAGAAAATAGGCCATTATCGCCCAAAGGAGGCTCCTGTCCTAGATTTGAAGGATGCATTTTTGTCTTGGATGGTTTTGAGGGCCCAGTGGGATGTCCTGCAGGCATCGTCTCAGCCCCGGGTACCTAGCAAGGCAGTGAATGTGATGGTGGGGTCTTTCTGGATCCAGATACCCAGGAGCTGGTGCCCGCAGTTCCCTGCATTGTGTGCTGTGTCTGCTTTTCCCAGTCCCTCTAGAGGGACTCTGCTTCCTTGGCCTTCCCATGCCTGCACTTCATTTATCAAACCAGAATGGTCCTTGCACGCTGATCTGGAATCAGCTGCATAGCTCCTGCTATGGTTTGAAGGTGGTTTATCCCCCAGATATTCATGGGCTGGGAGATTGGTCCCATGTGGTGGCTTTGAGGAGGTGAAACCTGTAGGAGGCAGTGCCTACTGGAAGATAACTAGGTCCTAGGGCTCCATCCTTACGAATGGACTATACTGTGTCAGGGTGTGGGTCTGGCCTCATGGCTAGATTAGTTCTTGTGTGAACCCTTGGCTTCTTTATTTAGCTAGCTCCCTTTTTGTCTCTTTGTCTTGCTGTGATACAGCTACGAGCCCCTCAGTGAGAAGTTGGCACCATACTGGTTGGGTCTTCCAGTGATCACAGCTGTGAGTTAAACAAATTTCTCTTCTTGTAAAGTATGCAGCCTCAGGTGTTTTGTTACAGCAACACAGAACAGACAAAGACTGCCACTTTCCTTGAGCCAGGCAGTTGGCATTCAAATCATCTCGGGACTTCATCAAAGTCCTGTGACACTGGAGGGTCCATGCCACCACTGGGAATCTCCGTTTCTCTGTAAAATTGGGATAGCAGATTTCCAGGCCCTGTGCAGAAGTAGCTCTTTTTGTGCAATTTTCCCTGGTGGAGAAGCTGAGGTTTGTAGAGTGTTATCCCTTGGTGGAGGTGAGGGTCAGAGGGCATGATGTGCTGCAAAGCTTGGGCAAACTTTAGCCCTCGGCTTCCACGGTCTGTGCCTGTCTATTCTTCACATATGAGGAACTGTGGCCCTGCACCCAGAGAAGTGACATTGTATCTACAAGTACGAGATTTTATTTACCAGGCGTTGGCCAATGCTGGGGTGTGACTTGGCCTTTGTCACTTCCTGAGGTCCCCTAGACACTCATGCGCAGCAGTCTTCTGTATTGCCGGCAGTGCCCCTCAAGCCTCTGCGAGCGTGTGAACCACAGGCCAGAAGGCCTGCGTTTCCCACAGCTGCCCACACCACTGGCAGATGTTCCCATTCTGAGTAAAGGCCTTTTCCCTTAGAGATGTCTGGAGGGGAAGCCCTGCTCCACCCCTCCCAGCTTGGACTCTGTCTTCTGTAGAATCGTCGACCCCCTGGCTCAGCAGAAATCACGAAGCATTCACGGCCACACAGAGACCCAGAACTTTAAGAAGACGCCACTGCCTTTGCCTCCGAGGTTGGCGGCGCACCTCACAGGACCATGTAGCATGGCGCACCCTGTTTGCTGTACACGTCACCCAGCACAAGTATAGTCTTAGGCATTGGGAGGGGCGCACATGGCTATTTTCCTTGCTTGTGTATGTGCAAAACCTTGAGACCCCACTCATTTTTGTCTTTCCAAATAGCACTGACCCTCAGTAAATGTTTGAATAAGGAAAAGTGCCTTTAGGGAATGGGGATTCAAGGCCTATCACTTCTCCCTTGAGAGAAGTGGATCCTAGCGTTCTACAGAATATTTGTGCTAATATTATTTAGATAAGATATCATGATAATATCTTGCACTCTGATTAAATGAAGACAATAATACCCAAAGTCTCAGTTATTATTATTGTTATTATTATTTCATGTATGTATGGGGTCCCACTATGCAGCTTGGACTTGGAGTGATCCTCCAATTTTCAGCCTCCCCAGTGCTGGGATTACAGGCAGGTGCCACCACACTCAGATTCCTTCAGCAGCTCAGCATGCCCTGAGGGCAGGGACAGTGTGGCATGCAGGACCAGGGTTCAATCCTAGTCCCTACGCTTGGGAAAGCAGGTATTTAGTCCACTGAGACTAAGCTCGTTTCATTGTTCCTTTATCTTTTCTCACTTTAAAATTTATGTTTTTTAAATTAAAAATAATTTAAAAAGAAAAAGTTTCTTCTCCCTGGGCATCTAAGTTGTTTCCAAGATTTAGCTATTACAAATGGTGCTGCTATAAACATGGGTGTGCATATGTCACTGTGGTATGATGTTTTTAATTCTTCTGGCAAGATGCCTGGAAGGGGAATGGCTTGGACTTCTAATCCCAGAGAAACTCTGCTTCCCAATGTGCTTGGACTTCTTTCCACGTAGAGCTGAACTCACTACCCAACACTGAGTGCATCTCCAACTGTCTTGTCTCAGAAGTTTGGGTTGATGAGGGGTGCACCAGCGTCCCCAGACTCTGCTGGCTGGCATGCTGTATGCCCCAGAGCACCCCGCTGGTCCCTTTTATTCCCAAGCCTCCCAGTGAGACCCGACCTCCTGTTGTTCATCTAGAGAGGTCAGGTGGTGCCCGCAGGGCAGCATCCAAGTATCTGCTTCCTCCATTCCCTTGAGAAGTGGCCCCAGAGGGAGACTCAATATTTTGGACACTGTAAATCCAGTGTTCAGAGCATTAGGAGCTCAAAAAACCCACGTGCTGAAAGACAGAAAATATTTTGTTGTGCTTTTGCATTAGGAAGCATTTGTAAAAATCCTTCTTCCTATGAGTCTCCCCCTTCTTCCCTCCCTCCTTCTTTGCCTCCCTCCCTCCCTTCTTGCTTCTCACCTATACCTGCCTTTTGGTTTAATACTCACATAGTGGCAACTAGAGGGAAAACAAAGTCTAGAAGAGGAAAAGGGATCCAAAGAAAAGGAAAAAGGAATAGGTTTTATACTTTTTGAAGGTGTGACTACCAGGGTTTCAGGCTTTTCTTTCTCTCTCCACAACACGAGGAAGTAGGAAGACAAAGAACCCCTGCAGAGCTTGATACAAGATGAGAAAAACTTTAGAAGATTTTCCTCAGGGGTGGGGTGGGGGAACTCATGCTGATTTACAAGCAGGCTATGTGTTGTGAGAATTTTGAAAGAGATCCAAATGTATCGGGAGCTATCTAGACATTTGTCAAAACAACTGAACTCTATGGAGTGGAAAGGATGAGTAAAAGAACTGATCCCAGGGAAGGAAGCTTGACATGGGCTCAGTTGTGTCAGAATCTTCCCACCAAGACAGGGAAGCTTGTAGCTGTCTGAGATAAAAAGCCTTTTGCTAAATGAGAAGCCAACAGAACTTGGAAAGGAGTGTTTCCTTCTGCCTCAGAGGGCAGGTTGCTTTGTTGACGCTGGGTGTGTGGTCAAGCCCTCTTATTTTCATAGCTGTGCCAGTGTTCTTCAGCATCCCTCCTGGGCATGGGGGCATCTGTCTGACTTAAGAATTTAGTGCCTACCTTGAGGATATGAAGGGGTAGGGCTTGCCCGATGACCCCGCCTTGACTCTTCACAGAGCAGAGAGAGAATTTCCAAGAAGTGACTGGGTGCTGGGCAAGTGAAACCAAAAGTATCTTCTTGGAGCGAGAAATGGGAGCACTATGTTGAACTCAGCCTCTGTTGGTGTCACAGCTGCCCAGATGGCTGAGGACTTGATTTTGCATATCCTGTTTGTACAGGTGCATTTGTTCTCTTAAAACATGGCTTCCACATCCCACAGCAGCAGAAAGAAGGGTAAATTCAGAAACATGGGCAGTGATCCCCGTGCAGCAGCAGCCCCCGTGCAATCACGGGAAACAACCCAGTCCATCGAAATTGAGAAGCGATATGCAAAACTACCTGCCCGGACTTCTCAAAAATAAGTATTATTAAAATAAACAAGCTAGATATAGTGGTGCATCTATGTAATCCCAGCACTCTAGGAGGCTGAGGCAGAAGGATCATAAATTTAAGCCCAGCCTGAATAATTTAGCAATTTATGGAGACCCTGTGTAAAAAAAAAAATTGATAGGTTAAAAAAATTGGTAGGGATGTATCTCAATGACAAGTCTTTGTGCTCAATCTCCAGTAACAAAGCAAATACACATTTGGGAAATATTCTAGATAAAAAGAAAATAAAAGGAGAAGAGAATTTATTGTGATATATGATTTCTTATTGGGTCCTAGACTAAGGAAAAACAAATTTTCTCTAAAAATGTTAATGGGGCAATTGGAAAAATGGGAATATTAACTGATTAGTCATGGTGTTGTATGACTACCAAGTCTCGAGAGTCTGAGTTGTGCTATGGGTTACAGAACGATGTCTTTTGTAGTTAACATGCTGAACTCTTTAGGGCTGAAGTATCTGCAGTTCACTCTCAAATGATTTAGTTATATACAGAGACATATGTATTTATTTGTAAGTGTATATAGTGATTGGAAAACAGTGACAACATGTAAATTTTGTAGAAAAAGGATCATAAAAATGTCATAAAAATCCAACTTATTATTATTATTATTATTATTATTATTGTATTTAGTACAGGGTCTGCAGGGTCTCACTATATAGATCAGACTCGTGATCATCCTAATTTCACCCTCCAAGCGCTGAGATTATAGGTGCGTACCACCATGCCCAGTCTCAATCACTGTCTCAGTATGCCCTAGGGGCGGGGCTGGCATGGCACCCAAGGGATTGAACCCTGGTGCTTGTGTCTGCCTAAGCATGCATTTTAATTCACTGAGCTATCTGGCCGGCCCTTAATTGGTCAACTCTAAATGATGATGTATGATCTTTTGCTTCACCATTTCTATAGCTCTCCCACAAATGTGAAGTTTTTAGATATTAAGATCTGGGAGAAAAGAACACCTGTTATTCTGGTGCTGGGAATCTTTTATTCATCCTATTAGCAGTTGTTTATTTATTTATTTATTTACTGAAAGAATGTTACTATGTATTGCAAGCTGCCCTTCAACTCATTAGCAGCCTAGGCTGGCCTTGAACTTTTGGCAGTTCTCCTGCCTCAGCCTCCTGAGTCCTGAGAGTTCAGGTGTGCACTATACCCCAGCAATTAGCAATCGTCTAGTGTACTGATTTCTCCTCTGGAACTCCCTGGTGGGCGTTGTGTTTTCATGGTCAGAGTTATTGGCATCCTTCATCATTAGTTGACCTGTGCAAGCCCAACCAGAGACAGAAATCGATAGACTCTGACTAGGAAGACGGATTTCGGAGTGGCTTGCAGTGGATTTCTGGGCCCACTTATGAGTGGCTGCTAGACTTTCCAGGTGATCCGAGAGTAGAAAGTCAGCTTATGCCATCAATACAGGAGCCCCAGAAACTGTAAAGGGAAAGTCGGCTGGTGCCACCGAGTGTTACTAACAGTCTTGAGGCACAAGACGGATAATGGGAACAAGTTTGAAACTCACGGTGAAAGGTTACTGTCTTTAATACACAGTTAGTTTAGTGGCCGGGGAGATGGCTCAGTAAAATAAGCACTTCCCTGGCAAGTGCAAGGGTCTGAGTTCAATCCCTGGTTCTGGGGGGAAAAAAAAATATATATATATATAATATATATATATATATATATAATATATATATATATATATATATATATATATATATATATATATATGTAGTTTAAAACACGAATAATAGCAAACTCAAAATAAAAGCAACCCTGTAAAATATTGGGTCAAAGGAGACAAACAGGCAATTCATAAAACAAGACAAACAAATGGACAATGTCTAAAGCAGTATATAACTATCGAGTACTTATAGATTTCTCATTTTCCTTTGAAATGAAATTATTTATCAGATTGAACAAAGTGAAGACCGTTGATGCTATCTAGGATGGGAAAGAAAATAAAGTATTATGAAGTGCTTTCATGACAATAAATTATTACTACTTTTTAGGAAAGCCTTTTCCCATTACAATAAAATTGCACATATGCATGGACACAGAAGCTCCTTTGTGGGGAACACGCACAGTGGGAGCAGAAGCATCCGTAGCTAAGGGTAAGGGTCAGAAGCTGAGGCTGTTGTGAGAGGGCATTACTACTTGCAGCAGAAAGCAATGACAAACCCAACCAGACCATCTGAGTGTCTGCTGATAGGGGAAGAATTAGTGCTTCTAACTCAGTTACTCCCTATTTATCTTCTGAGCATTTACTATACATTAGGCATTGCGACAGATACTAGGAGCAGGGCAGTGAGTAAGATCGGCTCGTTCCCTTTATCATTTGTGTGCGCATGTGTGTTTCCACGTGCGCGTGTGTGTGTGTGTGTGTGTGCGTGTGTGCATGTGCGGAGAGAAACAGTGAGGAAGGATGAAATAAGGCAGATAATTTCAAGTAGTGACATATGGTACAAGGAAAAAAGAGGGTAAATAATGGGTAAAGGGCTAGAGAGTGGCCCGGTGGGAACTGAGCTGCGGGAGATAATCTGGGAGGTTTCTCTCAGAAGGTAACACCTGGGCAGAGGCTGGAAGGAGGGGAAGGAGCCGGGTGTGACCACAGTGTTCCAGGCATGCAGAGGGATTCGCAGTGCAAAGTGCCTGGAGCAGGAGTCTGTAGGAGTCAGAAGGAATTAGTGTTTAAGAAAGAAGAAGGGCACGTTCCAGACTGACAAGGGCTAGAGAGGGAGACAGAGGCAGATTTTGTCAGATTTTGAAGCTGTACAAGGGATTTAGTTCTGTGTATATTAAAAGTCAAACATTTAACCAGCCATACCCAGGGGACCCATGTGAAGCTGTATTTACCTGTCTGTTCCTGTGTCCACAGGGATGGTGCTACTGCCTCCTGCGGCTACATCCTGCCCAGCCCACTGTTGTTCAGTGCTACTCATTTCAGCTGCTGGAAAACTCAGAGAGTGTTTTTTTTTTTTTTTTTTTTTCCTTTTGGTGGAACCAGGGATTGAACTCAGGCCCTTGTGCTTGCCAGGGAAGCGCTTATTGTACGGAGCCATCTCCCTGGCCCCTTAGTCAGGAACATTTGCAAAACTTGTGTCTATGAATTTACTTTTTCAGTTGTAAATTTTATGTGTAGATGCATAAAGCATTTCCAGTGAAAACCTAGCATCTGTGTTAACTTGCATGTGTAAATCACACACTAGATTTAAAAAAAAAATTATTAAGAACAGAATATTTATTGGGGGAAATAAAGCTTCTGTCTGAGAGAGGAACAGAAAGGGGACCCGAGTGTGTGGCCCCGGGAGACACACTAGATTTTTAAGAAAGTAAGTATCTCAATCTTAAAATATTGACAATGTTATGGTTTATATCAAAACGTTTCCCCCAAGTGCTCGGGGGTGCAGAAGGTGGTCCAGTCCCATGGTGGATTAATCCATTGATGAGTTTGGAGCTGCAGTGGTTCAGGAGGTGGGATCTAGTCGGAGGACACAGCTCAGTGGGGCCGGGCTCTGCAGGGTGCAGCTCTTCTCTGGCCTTCCAGCTCCCCGTCTGCTGTGAACTGAGCCGCCTTCCTTCATCATGCCCTTCCACCATGACGCCTTGCTTGTGCGAGCTGACCATGGACGGAACTGGAGCCCAAAGAAACCTTTCTTCCTTCAGATTGTTTATTTTATTTTTATTTTTGTTTTATTGAAGTACAACTATCAATGAGACAGTTTTAAAATACCTTGATGGATTTGATAAATTAATACATTGCAAACTGTTTTCATAAAGTTTTGGTATCATAGAAGGTGCATACATGATATTATACTTACAGACATTATACCATATGTCTCCTATCAGTAAATTAAGAGAGTGTAGCTGTTTGCGTATCTTATTTTTTATACCTGAATTATATCAAAGATTCGATAATTAATACTTTCTACCTTGTTATTTTCCTATTGTTGTCCATAGTACTAGAAGCCGACATAATATCCTGTCCAACCACCACTAGAACAAATCTTGCCCCTCATAGAACTATATAGAAGCACGGGGTTATCTATCCCAACCGTACTGTCCATACACACACATCATGATTCTTCTTTGTCTACACCTGACAGAGATGGGCACTCCATTGTCATTCAACTAACTTAGGTGCTTGAACTTGACAGCACAATCCAACACAGTCCAGCACTCCACAATGATAGTGAGTTATCCAAAGAAGTTGTGGACCATACCATTTACAGCTCAACTTATTATTATGGCCCCGCGGTGTATACTTCATTTCTATACTTTTCTGCTGGATGGTTAAGGCCTAGATAGAGCAAGACCTGTATACCAACACATGTACTTTATGTTTCTTATGAGGTCAGTGAAGTCCCCTCAGGGTTTTTCTTGTAGTCCTGTACCTTATTCTGTAGATCCTTTGTCTGTGTCCTCCATGTGGATGAGTCACAGCCAATGCTTGACCAGTTTGCCCTCTGTGAGAACCTGAGAGAAAGTTTTCTCTCGATGTGATTCTCCCCAGTCACATTACAGAACTTCGATCTCTTTCCTCTGTGGCTCCATAATCTCCTTGCTCAGAAAATTCGGAGCTCAACTGAGTTTCATGATGTTGCAGTACAGGTTCTCCTATGTCCTGAGTCTTCGCTTACCTTGAAAGGCTGGGGCCAAAATGTTGGCTGGCCCTGTGGCTCTTTTATTTCTCCAACTTTGATCTGTGAACTTAGGTTGTTAACAACCATCCAGAAGTAAAGCTGATTAGTATCCTGCAGCATATGCCATTCACTTTGCCTTATCAGACTCAATTGATTTTAGTTGTTGTCGTATGCTTCCATTTGTATTTCTGCTTTTTGCTTCTTATACTAGGGAGACGATATGATATTTACACATGTGTGTCTGGTTTATTTCACTTATGAGTATATGTTCAAGTGGCATCCACTTCAGTATAAATGCTTCAAGCTTATTCTTAATAGCTGAGTAATACTCCATTATATAGAAATACCACATCTTTTTCAGCCATTCCTCATGTGATGGACATCTTGGTTGTTTCCAAGATTTTGCTATCAAACATTGTGCTGCTATAAACATAGGTACACATATATCACTATGATACAATGTTTTCAGGTCCTTTGGGAAAATTCCCAGTAGGGTGATAGCCGGCTTGAATGGGATTTCTAGTCCTACTCTTTGGAGGAGTCTCCACACTGACCTCCACAATGGTTGTACCAGTCTACATTCCCACCAGCAGTGGAGAAGTGTTCCCTTTTCCCCACAACCTCTCCAACATTTGTTGTTGGTTGATTTCCTTATGATAGCCATTCTTTCTGGAGTGAGATGATATCTCAGTGTTGTTTTTATTTGCATTTCATGATGGCTAGCGATGTGGAGCATTTTTTCATATATTTATTCGCTTCTTTAATTTTGTCCTCTGAGAAGTGTGTATTCATCTCAGATGCCCATTTCTGAATTGGGTCTTTAAATTTGAGGGCCCTGCTATATGTTAGTTCTTTATATATTCTTTATATATTAGACAGTAGACCTGTGTCTGGTTGCTTATTAGTTAGGATGTTTTCAAAGTTTGTGGGTTGTCTTTTCACTCTGTTGACAATTTCTTTTGCCATGCAGAAGCTCCTTAAGAAGAGTTGATCCCAGTTGTTGATTCTTTCAAGTACCTCCTGTGTAAAAATATGTTTGTTCATGAACTCTTTACCTATCCCTATGTCTTCAAGAGTTCCTCCTACTTTCTCTTCCAGGAGATTGAGTGTTTCTGTTTTAATGTTTAGATCTTTAATACATGTTGACTTTAACTTAGTGCATGGTGATAAAGCTGCGTCAAATTTTAGTTTTTGGCATGTAGAAAGCCATGTTTTCCAGCACCATTTGTTAAAGAGGCTATCTTTCTTCCAGTGAGCTTGTTTAGCCCCTTTGTCAAAGATCAGATGGCTGAGTGTGATTGTAGATGCCTCTGCATCTTCTAATCTATTCCACTGATCCTCGGGTCTATTTTGTTGCCAATACCATGTTGATTTTATCACAGTGGCTTTGTAGTATAATTTCAAGTCAGGAATTGTGATGTCTCCTGCCTTGTCTTTATTGGCCAAGATTGCCTTTGCTATTCTAGGTCGTTTGTGGTTCCAAATAAGTTTTAGGAATGATTTCTCTATGTCTGGGAGAAATTTCTCTATGTTGATGGCAGTTTGATAGGGATTGCATTAAATCTGTACAGCAATTTTGGGAATATGGCCATCTTCACGATGTCGGTTCTTCCTATCTAGGAGCATGGAATATCTTTCCATTTTCCGAAATCCTCTATAATCTCTTTTCTTAGGGTATTGTAATTTTCTGTGAAAAGATCTTTGACTTCCTTGGTTAAGTGAATCCAAATTATTTCAATTTCTGTGGTGCTATTGTAAAAGGTATTGTTTTAATTGTTTCCCTTTCAGTGTGCTTGTTATCTGTCTAGAGGAATGCTATTGACTTTTGAGTATTGATTTTGTATCCTGCTATGCTACTGAATTTCTCTATCAGTTCTAGTAGTTTCTTGGTGGAATTTTTGGGGTCTTCCAAGTAAAGTATCATGTCATCTGCAAATAGTGATTATTTAACTTCCTCTTTTTCTGTTCTTATTCCCTTTCTTTCTCCCTCTTTTCTAATAGCTGTTGCTAAGGATTCCAAGACTATATTGAGTAGGAAGGGTGATAGAGGACATCCTTGTCTTGTACCTGATTTAAGAGTAAAAGATTTCAGTTTTTTCCCATTTAGGATTATATAGCTTTTGGGTTGTCAGAGATGGCTTTTATCAAGTTAAGACAGAGTCCATCTATTTCAATTTTCTGTAGGACCTTGAATATGAATGAGTGTTGGACTTTGTCAAAAGCTTTCTCTGCATCAATTGAGATAATCATGTGGTTTTTAGATTTCAGTCTGTTAATATAGTGTATTATGTTTATAGATTTTCGAATAATGAACCATCCTTGCATCACTGGGATGAATCCTACCTGGTCATGGTGTATGATCTTCTTGATGATTTGCTGTATTCTATTTACCAGGATTTTGTTGAGTATTTTTGCATCTATGTTCATGAGGGAGATTGGCCTGTAGCTGTCCTTTTTGGTCGTGCCTTTCCCTGGTTTTGGAATGAGTATTATACTTGCCTCCAGAAATGATTTTGGGAGGACTTTTTCCTTTTCAACTTCGTGGAAGAGTTTGTGGAGTGTGGGGATTACATCTTCTATAAATTTCTTGTAGAATTCAGCTTTGAATCCATCAGGACCTGGACTTTTCTTTGTCGGTAGGCTTTTTATTACGTTTAGTATTTCATTGGCTGTTATTGGCTTATTGAGAGTTGTTATATCTTCTTGATTCAGTTTTGGTAATTTGTACCTTTCTAGGAATCTGTCCATTTCTTCTGTGTCTTATATTCTGTGAGCATAAAGATTCTCAAAGTAACTTTTGATAATCTTCTGAATTTCCGCTGGGTCTGTGGTGATTTCACCCTTTTCATTCCTTATTGCTTGTACTTGAATTTTCTTTTGCCTCTTTTTGATGAGGTTGGCAAGAGGCTTATCAACTTTATTTAGTTTTTCAAAGAACCAACTGTTTGATTTGTGGATTCTTTGAACTGTTTTCTTCATCTCAATTGAATTAATTTCTGCTGTAATCGTTATGATTTCTTCCTGTCTTTGCGCTCTGCATTTTGTTTGCTCTTCTTTTTCTAATTGTCAGAGGTACAACATTAAGGTGCTAATTTGTTCCCTTTCTGTTTTCCTAATGTGTGAGTTCATAGCTATTATTTTCCCTCTAAGAACTGCTTTCATCGCATCCCATAAATTCCGGTAAGTTGTACTTGAATTTTCATTGAATTGTAGATATTGTTGAATTTCTTCTGTTATCCATTGATTGTTGAGTAGGGTGTTGTTTAGTTTCCATGAATTTAGTGGGGTTTTCTGGTTTCTTTTGTCATTTATTTCCAGTTTCCTTGCATTGTGGTCAGATAGTATGCATGGGATAATTTCTACTGTCTTGCATAGACTTAGGCATGACCTCTGGACTAATATGTGGTCTATTTTGTAAAATGACCCACGTGCAGCTGAAAAAAAATGTGTATTCAGCTGTGGTTGGGTGGAACACTCTGTATATGTCTATCAGGTCCATTTGTTCCAAGCTCTGGTTCAGTTCCGCTACTTCCTAGCTAATTTTTTGTCTGGGTGACCTATCTTTTTGAGATAAGGGGGTGTTAATGTCTCCTGTTAAGACTGTGCTCTTAAACATTAAGTTTTTCATGTCCAGTAAGATTTGTCTTACATAGTTGGGTGCTCCTGTGTTTGGTGCATAGATATTTATGAGTGTTACTTCTTGCTCTTGAATTTTTCCCCTGACCAATATATAGTGGTTTTCTTTGTGTCATTTGATCATTCTTGGTTTGAAGTTGAGACTGTCTAAGAACAGAATTGCTACTCCTGCTTTTTTCTGAGGTGCTGGGGCATGTAGTATTGTTTTCCATCCTTTGACTTTGAGCCTATGAATGTCCTTTTGAGTTAAGTGTGTTTCTTGTATATAGCATATTGTTGGATTTTGTTTCCTAACCCACTGTGCCAGTCTATTTCTCTTAATTGGAGAATTTAGTCCGTTTACATTGATGGTTGTAATTGAAATGTGCTGACTTATGTTTGTCATGATATTTACCTGGTGTTGTTTACTCCTTTGTAACCTGTGTTTAATTCTGTTCTGTTTAGTGGGTTCCTTCCCTTCTCATTCATGGAGTTCTGGTCATTGTGGTCTCTCTCTAGAACATCTTTCAGCAGCCTGTGAAGGGATAGCTTTGTTATCATGAAATTCTTTAGTTATTCTTTGTTGTGGAAGTATTTCACTTCTCTATCAAACTTGAAAGAGAGTTTTGAGGGTATAGCAGTCTGGACTGAAATTTGTTTTCGTGTAGGACTTGAAGAACTCTGCTCCATGCTCTCCTTGCCTTCATTGTTTCTGTAGAAAAGTTGGCTGTATTTCTGATGTGTTTTCCTTTGAATGTGAGCTCCTTCTTCTCTCTAGCAGCTTTCAGTACATTATTTTTGTGTTGGATTTCTGGGATGTTAACTATTATATGTCTCGGTGTGTTTCTACTTGGGTTGAAATTATTTGGTGTTCTGTATGCTTCGGTGACCTGAATGTTGGATTGTTTCCTCATATTTTGGAAGTTTTCTGCGATTATTTCTCCCCAAATTCTTTTTATGTCATTTGTATTGACTCCTTCATTCTCATTGATGCCAATTATTCTCACATTGTTCATATTTCCATCATCTTGCAGGTGATGGATTATTTTTTCCTGCATTCTCATTGTTTTTAAGAGATCCTTTCTCACCTTTTCACTAGCTGCTCCAGCATCTTCAAGATCTTAAACTCTGTCTTCGCTTTCACTCAAACGGTTTTGTAGACTCATGATTGATATTTTTAGTTCTTCTATATCTCTTTGACTGTGTTTCATGTGTTCTATTTCTTTCCTGTATTGTTCATTCAAGGAATCCATCATATTTGTGATCTCCTCAATTTTTTTTATCCATGTCTTCTTTAGAGGTAGTTATTAATTCTTTTTCTGCAGTGTTTCTTCCAAGTTGGGTTTCCTCTGTATATTTCTGGACTTGTTTCTGTATTTCAGATGCTATGATTTCAAAGAATTATTTTTTTTTTCAAAGAATTCTTTTTTGATTTCAGAAATTATTTCTGCTTTGAGTTCCTCATGATCTTTCTGCTATTGCTTCTTTGCTTCAGATGCTGTTAATTCATACATTTCAGTTGGAATAGTGCTCTCTGCACTTGTCCTGGGTGAGCATTGTTTTTCCACCCAATGTTTCTGGAATTCATTCTTTATTTCAGATACTATGTATTCAGGTATTTCTTTTTTAATTTGGGGAATTACTTCTCGTTTTATTTCCTCTATACCTTTTTGCTGTTGTTCATTTGCTCTTTTATCTGTTAATTCATTCATTGCAGCTGAGCTAGTGTCTTCTGCCCTTACTGGTGGACTTGAGGTCTGGGATTGCATTTTTCCCCTTGTCTTTGTCATTTTGTATAGCACTGACCTTTGACCTTTGGTGTAGAGCATTGGTGCAGCTATCACCTTAGCTTGTTATGAGATCCGGGTGCCACTCTATTAAGTTTGAGATTATCCAGCTATGCCTATCCTGGATCTAGCTGTTGTGTTCAGTTCCTTTTTTTGCTGCTGCTCCTTTGGTGCCCCTCTGTTGGTTCCTTGTTCAGGCAAGCACAAACTGAACTGGGATGCAGAGCAAGTAATGAAAATTCCCTGTTTTGGCTGGCTTTGGTGTGAGGATCCGGAAAATTGCCAGGGTCAGCCCTCCTGTGTCAGGCAGGTCGTTCTCTAGGTGGGTGGGCCTGGGATTTGGTGGATCTTCTGGGCTCCCGAAAGGATAGTGGATGATCTTATTCACTGAGTATGCTGTACTGGTTCAGCCAGCCTGAGCTGGGTTCAGGTCTACAGGCCGTAACCCGAGAAGGCTGGGAAAGGTCCCTCTGGTGCAGCAGGCCTGGAGCCCTCACTCATAGGCCAGGCTGCGCTGGTTTTCGGGCCGTGGCATGGGACCAGGAATTGCTGAGAAATGTCCCTCCAGCATGGCAGGCTTGGAGTTCTCGCTCCAGGCCGACCTGCACTGGGTCTGGGGCCATGGGATGGGACCGGCAATCGCTGGGAAATGTTTCTCTGGCACAGGTGGGCCTCGAGCTCTCACCAGGCAACAGGGGTTGGGGGGGGCAAGAAATCCCTGGGAAATGTCTCTCTGACATGATGCGCATGGAGTTCTATACTCACTGAACTTTGATGCCCAGGGAGTCTGGGAAATTCCCATTCGCTCAGTGGGCTTTAGGGCAGGGGATCCAGGGAGGTGCTGGTGAGTGGGTCCTGAGGTTTCAGCCTGGCCACTGGCTTGGAGAGCTTGGGGTTGGGGATCTGGGTAGCCCACGTGGGAAGAAGCCCAAGGCTCTCCCTTAGACTCCCCACACACTCACTGATCTGGGAAGCCTGGTGAGTCCTGCAAATTCCCACTCACTGGGAGAGCTTGGGGCAGGATCCCGGAGGCCGCTGGAGTCAGCCACTGTCTCAGGCCGGTCTCTGGCTGGGCAGTGTGGGCGGGATCGAGGAAGATGGCGGGGTGGGCTTCGCAGTCTCAGGCCGATCTCTTCCCATAGGTATCTTTGATTTTTTTTTTTTTTTTGGGCGGGGAGGAAGAATGCAGAGAGAAAGGACAGGTAAAGATGCGGTGCATCAGCTCTCAGTTACCATAGAAGATTTATATATCATACCACAAGGAAGCTGGCTCTGCAAAAGAATGTGATTTGTGACAAATGTGAAGGCCCAGGTGGCAAGAAAGGAGTGTGGAGTGCTGTCCCAGCTGCTGAAAGACTAGAATGCAAATAAGAATTCATCAGATAGGACCTGCAATGGTTCAGTAAATTCAGTCTGCATGCACGGAGTGCCAGGGCCAGGGATAACACATCAGCCCTAAAGACAGATGTAAGAGCTGCAACAGAAGGAAGGTAGTTATAGAAAAGAAGATTCTAGATGCTCATATTGACAGAGGCATGAAAGATGGCCAGAAGATAATAATTCATGGTGAAGGAGACCAAGAATCAGGGCTAGAGCCAGGAAATATTATTATTGTGTTAAATCAGGACCACACTGTTTTTTTCTTTTTTCTTCTTCTTCTTCTTTTTTTTTTTTTTTTTTTGGAAAAAACTTTATTGGATAGAAAAGCTTCTGTCAGAGAGGGACAGAAGGGGGCCCGAGCAGGTTGCCCAGGGAAGCTGTCTCTTTTAGGGACTTTTATAGGGCAAAACCATGCGGGACTAAGGTCTGTTTTTTTCTTTTATTATTATTTTAAAAAATATTTTATTCATGTATTTAGTACAAGGCCTTGCTACGTAGCTCACACTCATAGTGATCCTCCTGTCTCAGCCTCCCCAGCATGGGATTATAGGAATGTGCCACCATACCCAGTTTCAGTGGTAGGCTCAGTGTGGGGCTGACATGGCATGCAGTACTGGGGATCAAACCTGGATCTTTGTGCTTGCCTGGCAGGTGCTTAGACCACCAAGCTCTCTCTGTGGCCCCCAGAATTGATTCTTGACAACCAAATCATAGTCATCATCTCTCATTCAGATCAAATAGTGAAGCATGGAGACATCAAGCGTGTGCTAAATGAAGACTTGCCTATTTACCATAGACCATACAAGAAGGGTCATCTAATCGTCAAATTTAAGATGAACTTTCCTGGAGATAGCTTTCTCTCCTGATTAAACTCTCATTGCTGGAAGAGCTATTACCTGAGAGGAAGGAAGTAGAAGAGACTAATGAAATGGATCCGGTAGAACTGGTGGACTTTGATCCAAATCAGTAAGATGGCGCCATTACAATGCAGAAGCCTGTGAGAATGACAACCTTCTTCCTAGAGGAGGTGTGCATCCTCAGACCTCTTCATGGGGCCGGTGAATGGTGCTCCCTGCTAGCATGTGGTGTGTGGTAGTGAGTGGGCAAAGGGCTAGAATCATCACATGCTGTCTACACCCCATTGCTTTTGTTCACTATTCAATTATAGTAGTGTTTTAAAGGTTAAAAGAAGAACAAATGCAAATACAAAAACTCTGATTTTGCTTTGTATATATGATGACTTCAGTGTGCAAGGGGAAGTTTCATGCCTGTAAAAGGTACCTACCCTGGTGTCTGTGAGGCCATGCCTTGTAATGGATTTCTGTTGTACACGTGGACAAGCTTAGACTGAAATGCTAGATACATGTGTTGACTTTAGTGTATGACCTTTCCTTGTTATGCTACGGATTAAACCTATTTAACTGGCAATCAGAAAAAGGAACTGGTTTGTGGAAGTGTTGGTCTGTCTACAGTTACTTGTATTAGGTGGGACTCATTGTGATGCCTCTGCATTCTACTGCCTCAGCTATTACTTCAAGGTGGCGTAGAATGCAATTTAGGGGGCTGGGGAGTTGGCTCAGTGGAATAAGCACTTCCCCGGCAAGTGCAAGGGCCTGAGTTCAATCCCCAGTCCTGAAAAAAAAATGGCATCCCTTAAAATGCAGTTTAGCCTATGATACCAGTGATAGGAGTGATACCTTTCTGAAGAAGGGGTTTATCATAATGCTGCTTTTTAAGGGCCTGCATTTTGGGGATTGCAGTCTGTTCTTTTTTTTTATTTTTTGCATTTTAGGGAAGAATCTAGAGGGTGTTCAGGGTCTCACTTCTAGATTGGACTCGTAGTGATTCACCTGTTTACAGCCTCCCAATATAACACACACACACACGCGTGTGTGTGTGTTATAGTTATATATATGCCATCTATCTATCTACCTGTCTGTCTCTCTTATCTATTATCTATCTGTCTCTCTATCTATCTATCATCTATCTTTCTGTCTTTCTGTGTTGCTCACTTCTGGTTATTTTGTTTTTCCCTTCTTTTTGGACTGTGATAAGTCCTTGAGTCATGACTTCAGAGCTGGGTAACTTTGAAATTAAGGTGAAGAGTCTACACCAAAAGGTAATTTATGGGAGAACTACCTGCTCGGGCCCCCCTCCTGTCCCTCTCTTGGACGGGAACTTTCTTTCCCTCAATAAATCTATTCTGTTCAAAACCTCTGGAAAAAAAAAGGTAATTTGCCTGTGTAGTATAAGAAGGTGTTCCATAGCTATGTTACAGGCTTACTTTAGCCCCTTTGTTTCAAAGTATCTGTAATTTAATGGTGATAGTGTAGCAAATTATGAATAGCTTTACTTGTGTGTTTAAAAAGTCATATCAGAATCTAAACAATTGTTGAAATGTATGCATGTCTCCTTAATGTACTGATTACACAGCAAAGCAAGCAAAAAATTGCATGCTGGGGGCTAAAAGGATGGCTCAGTAGAATCTAAAGCTCTTCCCCAGCAAGCGCAAGGGCCTGAGTTCAATCCCTGGTTCCGAAAAAAAAAAAAAAAAAAAATTGCAGCTTGAGATATAATCCACACATCAATTGACAATGTCCGGTTTGATTTCTCTGCATATTCCAAGCATTGTGCAACCGTCACCCCAGTCAGCTTTAGAACATTTTTCTCTCATCAGAACAAGTCCCATCTCAGCACCATTCTCCCTTCCCCATTCTCTGACTCTACGCAAACACTAACCCATGTGCTGTGTCTGAACATGGAAATGGACTCAAATATCCTGCAGTCTTTTCTGGTCTCAGAATAATGTCTTCCTGGTTTATTATTGTTGTAGCACAAATAGGTACTTCACTCTCGTGTATTGCCGAGGAATTGTCCATTATGTATGACCTTTTTTGGTGGACATTTAAAAGCTTTGTTTTTCCTCTTTCCTTCTTAGGAATACAGCTCAAATGAACATTCATGTGAAAGGTTTGGCATGTGTGGATTTTGTGTGCACAAAATTTAATTCTTCTGGGGTACATAAGTAGGATCTAAATTACTGGTTCCCCTATATGTCACATTTTTTCTGTTTTGTGCATGGGTTCTGCATTGAGCTATATCCCCAGTCATTTTTTATTGCTAAGTTGCTAAATTGTCCAGGCTGGACTTGAATTTAGTCTTCCTGCCTCAGCCTCCCAGAGTGCTGGGATTGCAGGAATGCACAGCCATACCTGACTACATTTTGTATTTCAAATGTGGCTTCTAGGAAATATTAAATTAGATATGTGGCTTTCATTTCAAGTCTGTTGTAAACTGCTGCTTTAACAAAACCAGATTTCCTCAGAAGGCCCCATCCTGCTGAGTAAAAAGGGAAGTACCTTAACTTAGAAATTATGGCTATCTCAGACTCTTTCAGTTTCAAGTAGTGCTTTCTTTTCCTTCCTACATAAAACAACCGTTTTCAGGGAAATATTTAAGTGGTTTAAAAACTGAACTCTCTTCTGGATCTACTCCTCATTTTCTCACTTGCTTCGAAAGGAGGATGCCTGGCTTCAGGGAGAAGTCTGAGGGTCCTACTGAGGCAGGAGGCCAGGGTGTGGCAAACACCAGAGTGTGGCATGACCTGTCAGTCTCAGAGTTCCAGGACTTGAGGATAACCGCAAGGTGCTTTCTTTGATTCTTCTCATGAGAACTGGATCATGTTTCAATTGGATGGCCTAGACCTATGTCAGCCCGAGGAGGAGTGGGAGACACAAAAACAGGCTGCCACCAACCTGAGGGTCACTGTTAACTCTTAGTGGCCCACCCTGTGGCCTGCAGATTGTATCTTTTCTCACCTTGAGTTGCCTGGAGCTTGCTCTGCAGAACATGTTTCTTTTTTTTGTTGTTGTTGTTTCTTTCATAAGTGTAAATCCTCACTATCTTTTGTGCCTGTCTTGACCAACTCTCTGTTCAGGAGAGAAAGAACCCAAAGGCCACTTCTAGAAGGAGACTCCAGGACTCCCATGCCCACTACCACCACCCTTGCTCGGGTTTGTTTCTGGAGCTGTCCATTGTAGTCCTGGGCGGTGTGTCAGTCATTTGCGTTGTTCCTAGGGACCTCGCAGGCTCGCTGACTGCAGAAGTTGAAGTCACAGGGTTCTGCTTACCTCTGCACCACCCTGCTATGTCTCCTCAGCTCTGGGTGCCTCATATCAATACGGGGACCCTAGTGAGTGCATAAGTGCTTCCCTTGGATCAGAAGGGTGCAAACTGTGGCCTGCGGCCCCCAGGTGTGCTAGGAGAGCTAGTAACGCAGTCCCATAAGATCACAGACATTTAACAACATTATGTAACCTTAGTGGCGTTTTGTGACTTTTGTTTGAATTTCTTTCCATCACACAATTCATTGTAGGGAATTGGTTTATGTGCATCACACATTTCACTTCATTTCCCCCTTTCTCTCCACCCTCCTTTTATTTTTCCAGCATCAGATTTATTTATCCATATTCTGCAACCTCATAAAGTTGATTATCATATAGACAGATTTAAAACCAGACTAATAGAATGAAGTATAAATAAAACATGTGAGACTTTTGTATTAAATCAGAGTACATAAGACTCCTACCATTCCTACTTTTTTTTTCTTTTTTTTGCATTTAGGACAGAGTGTACAGGGTCTCACTACATAGATCAGACTCATAGTGATCCTTCTGTTTACAGCTTCCCAAGTGCTGGGATTACAGGTGTGCGCCACCACGCCCTGTCTTAATTTAGTCTCAGTGCACCCCAGGGGCAGGGCCAGGATGGCAGGCCAGCGGATTGAGCTCCCAGCCCCTGCATCTGCCTAAGCAGGCACTTTAGTCTGCAGAGCTATTTGGCCAGCTACATAGCAGTATACTTTTATATGTATTTATATATAGTTTTATATATGTTTTCTGATCTGGATCCATATACCTTTTTCCTATTATCTGCCAAGAGAAATCCTGTGGTATTTGCACTTGTGCATCTGATTTGGGGTATGTCTGTTTTCTTTCAAATGACTCAAGTTTACCTTTCTTTATGGAAGAGTAGTAGCCCATTGGGTACAAATACCATATTTTATTTAACCATTTATCTGTTGGCGGATATATAGGCTGTTTCCAAGATCTAGCTGTTGTGAACTGCACGTCTATAGAGAAGTGTGTGCTTGCATCACTGCAGTGTGATGTCTTCAACTCTTGGAGGATGATACCTAGAAGGGGAATAGTTGGGTCAAATGGAATTTCTTTCTTTTTTTTTTCTTTTGTAGATTTTTAGGGAATGGTCTACAGGGTGTTCAGGGTCTCATTAGTAGATCGGACTCTAGTGATCCCCCTGCTTACAGCCTCCCAAGAGCTGGGATTACAGGTGCATGCCACCATGCCCAATCTCAATTGTCTCAGTGCACCCTGGGGGTGGGGCCAGCATGGCAGGCCGGGGGATTCAACTCTCAGCCCCTGAGCCTGCTTGCAGGTACTTTAATCTGCTCAGCTATTTGGCTGGCCCCCTCAAATAGAATTTCTATTTTTAGTTTTTTGAGGAATTTCTATACTGATTATGTAGCGTTTGGATCAGTTTACAGTCCAACCAACAATGAAGTAGCATTCCTTTCTATTCACAGCTGCATCAGTATTTGCTATTGGTTCATTTCTTGATGAAAACCATTCTTTTTGGAGATGGAATCTCAGTGTTGGTTTTGAGAATTTGAATTTCTCAAATGGCTAGCCATGCTGAAAATCTTTTCATGTACTATTGGTTGTTTGCATTTCTTCATCTGAGAAGTATTTATTAATTTCAGATATCCTTCTAACGTTGGGTCTTTAAATTTTAGCCACCCAAAATTTAAAAATTCTTTCTAGATATTAGTTCTAGATATTAGCCCTTTGAGGAATAACTGGTGACAATTTTTTCCCTTTTTCTTTTTTGTCTTTTGAGACAGGGTCTCACTGTGCAGTTCAGGCTGGCCTTAAGCTCACTTTGTAGCTCAGGCTGGTCTTGAACTCACAACAATCCTCCTGCCTCAGCCTCCCAAGTGCTGGGATTACAGGTGTGCGCCACCACGCCTGGCTTTTTTTCCCATTTTGTAGGCTGTGTCTTCACTTTGTTGATGGTTTCTTTTGCTGAGGAGAAGCCTTTTAGTTCAATAGAATTCTATTTATTGATTTTTTATTTGATAATTTTTTAATAAACCACTTAATATTTTTGTACAGACACTGCTATGCAACCGAAAAATACTTTAGACTTTTTTTAATCCAAGTTTTGACTTCTGGGTGTCAGCAAGGTGTGGAAACTTTTCTTGCAGAATTTTCTCTTTCTTTTTCTCCAGACCCTTCTTTTTTGCTTCGATGTGGGCCCATTTCTCAATTCTCACTCTGACAGAATGGTCCACATAAGACACTGCAAAGAATCGTTTCCTGTTGTATCTCTTATTTAGGTACCAAGGTATTGGCCAGTGCTTGAACCTGTGCCAAATGATTCTACCAAAGATGTCTCTCCTCCAAGCACCAGGTCTAGCTTTTTCTTGTCCAGTCTGGAGAAGCCTTAAAGCATCTTTTCTTTCTTGGACAACTTTATCTACTGCATCCATGGACTCAACTACCTTTTCTAACCATTCTGGACTTGGCATTGGTAATTCCTGCCACTTGGCCTCCTGTTCTAGAGTTAGAAGCATGTTTCTTTCTTTTATTAGTAAGACGTACTTATGTACGCTTATGTAAATCTTCATTACTTTTGTTCCTTAATTGCTGACAGGTCCCTGAAGCTCTGAATTTCACTTTTTCTTGCCCCTGATTCTTTGGGTCATCAAAAAATTCTTCCAGTCCTCTTCTTGACAGTGTGGTATGAAGAAATCTAAACTCCTGTAAGTATGTGCCATCTGATACATTCTTAGACAACAAACTAAGAGAAAACCTTGTGCTCGCGGGGGCCTTAGGAGTTTTTAATGACCCAAAAGTCCTAGGACTGCTGAGGCTCTTCTGCAGAACAGAGCCAAGCTGGCGGCAGCCATTTTTTTCTGCACCTATTGATTCTTGTTTTTTGTTTAGAAAATCTTTGCCTGTGCCTATCTCTTCAAGAGTTTTACCTATTTTCTCTTCCATCATTAAGTGCTTTTGTGCTAATGTTTAGATCTTTGAACCATTTTTAATTTTTTTATTTTTTAGAGAGACTAAAAATAAGTTTTAAAAAGCACATTAGAAATAATAAAGAGTTTCACTAAACAAAATGAAGGAACTCAACAATGGTTGTCGTATGGCACAGTGTTTTCAGATCAGTTGGTCAGATTACCAGATACAGACATGTGAAATCGGTCAAAGACTTAAAAAGATGTGAGAAAAACATTTAAGCATTAACTGCTCCTCTCAGTAGGACAGCAGAAATCAGCAGTGCAATTATCCAAGCTGTTTTATGCAGGTGCACGTCTTTCTTTTTCCCTCCCTTCCTTCTTTTCTCCTTTCCCTCGCCCCGTTGTCCCTTCCCCTTGGACAGCATCTTTCCTTGTCACACTATAGCTTGGAGCCACTTTTGTTTTAGCGACACTTCTTTGTGATTCAGGCATGTGCTGCTGCAGCGTGGACTGCACAGCTGGGCAGGGGCCGATGGGCAGACTTCACCTCCACCCCCGCCACACACTGTCGAGTCCACGGAAAGCCACTCAGACTCTGCATGTGCTTGTGCCCGTCCTCTGGAGATGGGCATTCATTGCTATGAGGCAAACCTTGTGTTATTTCATAAAACAATTCCGTAAGTTAAAATAATTTTTAAACAGCTGTGGTACAATGTATGAATAGTGATTTATTTATTTATTTATTTTTGCTGCTCATGATATTGTTGTATTTTTGAGACCGAGTCTCTTTTTTTGTACTGGGAATCAAACTGAGGCCCATGGTGTTGTTATAATGCATACTCTTTTGCTAATACTAGAATAGTTGTAAGAAAAATATTAAAAGATGATGTTTTGTCACTTCCGTACATTGACTTTATCATGTATTTTAGATGCAGTCCAAGACAGTGAATGTTCCTGGGACCATTCAAGACTCACACGGGTCCGATACTGTGGAGAATTATTCCAAGGGGTCAGATAGGCTTGAAATAAGCACCAGAAGGTAGGGGAACTGGATGTCCACATGCATGAGATTGAACCTATACCCCATCGCCCAACATGTACTAAGTTAAAATTAAAACAGAACCCCAGTTGCACAACGAGTAAAACCAAGAGTGAACAAATAGAAGCAATCAAAATAAAAAGCTTCTGCACAGCCAGGGAGACCAGCAGTAAGTGGAGAGACAGCCTACAGGATGAGAAAACTGGTGAGGTGTTCCTTGGGCAGAGGACTAAGATCTAGAATGTACAAAAAATTCAAACCATTTAATCCCAAAATCCCCCCAAAAAAGATCCAGCCCAAAACTGGGTAACTAAAATGAAGACAGTTTTCAAAAGAAGTGCAAATGGCCAGTCAATACATGAAGCACTTTTCAACATTTCTGCATATTAAAGAAAAGGAAATTAGAACAATGCCAAGATTTCATCTTACTCCAGAAAGAATGTTCTTCATGAAGAAATTAAATAATTATACATTATATAAATTTATATAATTATAAATTATAATTATATAATCATATTTATAACATTATAATTATGTAATTACACTATAATATAATATATAAAATAATATATTATCATATATAAGA
>PVKA01022562.1:0-36927 GCA_004027165.1 Ctenomys sociabilis | reverse complement strand
CCTGCATCTTGTCCTCTGAATAACCACTATGAAGACGACAATATGCGATGCATTTATTCTTTATTGTAACTGTCCTACTAACCTGTTTTGAAACTGTTTCATTGCTATTTTATTTTCTCATTAAAATGAATAAGAAAAAAAAAAAAACAGTGAAAAAGTTCCACTGAGTGCCATGTTGTGGCACTTGGATGTGTTTATTTTTGCATTGTTCAATTACCATGTGATATTGTTGTGCAGCTAAAATTCAGTCTTTTTCTCCCCTCTTTCCTCCCACAGCTGTGCAGACACTCCAGTGTTCCTAGCTAAGCCATCAGTTGTACTTTTCACAGATTATGAAATTGGACCAGTTTATGAGGTAGAAATCTTGATTCATTAAAGATTTTGTCCCATTTCCTTTCTTATTAAAAAAAAAAACAAAACGATTAATTTTGAGCCATATACAAATTAGGGAAAAGATGGTAATAAACCCTCATAGAGGGTTCACTTAGTTGCATGGGCAAATCAAGCCAGGCTTGTGGGACCGAGGTTCGGTCCTCAGCTCCATGTGCTACACTACACCTGTCCTTAAGGCAGCCTGAGCCAGCCAAAACAAAACAGAACAAAACAAAACAAAACCACCTTCATAGACCCATCACCCAGCCTCAGCAGTGTCTAAATTTGGCACATCTGATTTCACTTGTTTCCACTTCCTTGACTTCTTCATGTGGCCCTGTGCCCATTCATGTGTTGGGGTGTTTTTGTTGGCGCTGTGCTGCTGAACTATCTCCCTGTCTCTGCCAAGGTGTATGGGAACACCTACACAGCATGGCATTCTTCAGTTAGTACTTATGTAAACATGTCTAATAGTTAAGGACTTTGGAAAAACAACCTTAACACTACACTCTTACTCCGGAATGAAACAGTGATTCATTAATACCATCTATTATAGAACCGTTTTTGGTCTCCCTCTATTTGATTAATAAGTTAATTGATTTGAGAACTAAACACTGTATTTGACTTAAAAACAACTCTTTATTCTTTTTTAGTTGAGAACAGTTCCTCCCCTGCACTTTGCTTTTTAAAAATGGTATTTATTTGTTGAAGAAACTGTAATTTCTGGAATTCCTGGATTTGGCTCATTGCCTTATTATGGTGACATTAAACTTTTTCCTTTATTCTCCATGTCACTCATAAATTGGTAATTAGATAGAGAGGATTGGTTAGATTCAGGTTCAATTCTTTTCCTCCTTCTCCTCTTGCTTTCCTTCCTTCTTCCTGTCTTCTCTCCCTCTCTCCTTTTTTTCTTGCTCTTTTCCTTTCTTCTTCCCTTCTTTCCTTTTCTTTGGGATTGTATTCTCATTATGTTGCCTAGGTTGGACTTAGCTTCTTTGCTTAAATAGTTCTGCCTCCATCTCTTGCATAGCTGGGATTATAGCTATGCCCTGCTGCACAGGGCATCATATTCATTCTTTTTGTCAGAAGTAGTTCTTGCTGGTGCTGGTTATTTCTTACTGTACTATACCAGGAGGAAGCATATCTGGGCTTCCTAGTACCTCTGATGGATGGTCAAAGGTGCTATTAACCTGATTTGTCTTTTATAAGGGCCTTATTGGGGCTGGGGAGATAGCTCAGTAGAATAAGCCCTTGCCTGGCAAGTACAAGGGCCTGAGTTCAATCCCCAGTTCCACCAAGAAAAAAAAGGTCATTATGAACATTTCACCGAATATGGAGCACCCTTAGGTGATTGTTGCTTACAGCCAGGTTTTTAAAAGTTAGAAGTTACAAAATGGTATTTCTAATATCGTTATTCCATCTGCAGTTTTGTGTTTAAAAACCTTTTCCTCAAATGTGTTTTTTTATCTTTTCCTTGTACTCTCTTTGCATAGTAGTTTATCCATTCGATTCTTCCTTTTTCCACCTTTCGAGCCATAATCATGTATTAATATCTCTTCTCATTGCTCTCCTCTGCCTCTTAACAGTATATCCAGAGGTTTCTCCAAGAGACTTCCTTGTAGCTTTTTTCATAATGCTGGCTTCCCACCATCCTGGGGAATTGGGTGCAGATCAAACAAGTTTAGCAGCTGCCGGCTCCAGTCACCAGCCATGGTGGCGCTTGGGCCTAATAGCAACGGTGTTCTTACACACACGTGGGTTGTGCTTCACAGGTACAGTGAACGCATGGCCAGAATATTTGCAAACTTCTCAATCACTCATAGCAAAAGCAGATATTTATGTTAGCTGTATATCCTGAACATTAAAGAAAACACTTTGTTTATTATTTGTGTTTAACAGTGTCTTGTGGTGCCAGAATGGGCAGAATAGGGGGAGAGAGAGAAAGAGAGAGAGAGAGAGAGAGAGAGAGAGAGAGACAGAGAGAGACAGAGAGAGACAGAGAGACAGAGAGAGACAGACAGAGACAGACAGAGACAGAGACAGACAGAGAGAGAGAAAGAGGGAGAGAGAGAGAGAGAATGAGTGGTTGGTGGGTATCTCTGAGGAAGAGTTCCCATGTCCAAAGTTGGAGCAACTCAAGCAACAAAGTAAATAATGATGGCATTAGACTATAATCCAAAGAAATATCCATGAGTCCTTACTGATAAAGTAAACGCATGAGTAAGAAAGTAAGTGAGGACTTAGCTGGGTGTGGTAGCACAGGCCTATAATCCCAGCATTCAGGAGGCTGAGGCAGGAGGATTGTTGTGAGTTCGAGACCAGCCTGAGCTACAAAGTGAGTTTAAGGCCAGCCTGAACTGCATAGTGAGACCGTCTCAAAAAGACAGAAAAAAAGTGAGGGAGAAGGGACTATCTTTATTTCAGGAGAATTTTAATTAATGAAGAAAACAAATGCAACAATCACTATTGAGTACCATAGCAATAATTTCTTCAGGCAAGAACATTCCAATGTATGCTAAAATTAGGGTTACAAATTTCAACAGTCACAGATAATTGCATAATCGACCCCAGATATTTAGGAATTAAGAAAGTAATAACTGTACAACAGAGAACCCTGGTAGATACCATTTTAAAAAAGTGGTTAAAGTTAACATCACAACTGATAAGACACTTGAACCCTGTGTGCCCCCAGTATCATCGTGAGAGGATGGTATCACCTCTATGCTGTTCGTTTCAAGAATGTATAACTTTAATTTCACCATAAGAATTGAGGACATACTACAAATAACTGTCCAGATCTCAAGGTCATGGGCCACAAGGAAAAGCTGAGGTAGGAATTATCACAGACTAGAAGAGACTGAGGTGGAGAGGATTTAACAATAGAAGCTTTAGTGTCCAGTGAGGTATGATTCTTGGATGTCACTTTAATGATGTACAACAACATTAAAACCTTTAATTGTCAAACAATAGAGAAGGGGAAAATGTATAAGGGCAATTATAATTATTAAAAGGAACACTTGAATCCTATTTTGTACATAATTTTTTTTGGTTTGGTTTTTATAGATCTAATCTATCAATTTTAGTTAATTACTTGTTTTCTTTTCTCCCTAAATAATTGACTGTTTCAACTTACCTAAAGTATGGAGTTTGGAACTATACAGTGTGTAGACTTCATTTTGTTGGTCAGTGTTCAAGTACCGGTGAACTGTGAAGAATCACTCGGGATAAGGAAATGGGTGGTCTACCTACACCTAGGCATCGCATTCACTCCCACTGTTCATTTTGATTCTGTAAGGAGTCCAGGTTTGCCCAGGAGGAGCCTCAGGAGTTGGCTCTGTGTTCTGTGATGCGACCTAGCTTTGTTTCAGCACTTGCTCCAACTCTGGCATTGTGAGATGTTCCAGGTTCACTCTGCATACTTTGTCTTACAGTTTTCTTTAAGCCCTGGTTCCTTTCTTTCTGTTTTCTTTTCTTTCTTTCTTTTTTTTTTTTTTTTTTTTTCAGAACTAGGGATTGAACTCAGGCCCTTGTGCTTACCAGGGAAGCCTTTATTCTACTGAGCCATCTCCCTGCTTCCCGGCCCATTTCTTTTACTAGGTGATAGAGTTTTGAAATCAAGAATTAAGCAGTCTGATCACTGGGGTATATTTCCAGAGTTTTTTAAGAAATGGGGAGTAATGTCATTTTCACAGATTTAACCATATGTGTGTATGTGTCTGTGTGTTATAATTGAATTTATCTATAACTGTAATTACAATTGTAATTCTATAGATCTTCCTCCATTCCATGCATGCACCTCCCTTCCCTCATAGTCATCAGAAGAATCTTGGAATAAAATGCTTTTCTAGAAGTCTCTGTTTCTGGAGCATTTTGGCCAGCATCTGGGACATCTCTCCAAGTTGACTGAATGTCCAATTGCAGGATAGTGGGTACCAATATACTAGGAGGCATATATTCCTCATGTCGTATGTTCTGATACTTAAGAACATTATTTATGATTAAGAATACTTGATTGATCCCCTTCATGCCGAGTCAGCCCAGCCCCCGGGGCATGCTGAGACAGGATTAAGACTGGGTGTGGTGACAAGCAGCTATAATCCCAGCCCTTGGGAGGCTGAAAACAGGAGAATCACTACGAGTCCGATCTATGTAGTGAAACCCTGTACTAAAATACATTAAAAAAATAATAATACTTGATTGGGAAAATAAAAAGTAGTTGAAATGATCCTTGGTTTTAAGAGCAGTTTTCATTAATGTCTCTTTTGATATATTCAGTGTTCCCAATTCTGTAGCCATGAGATAAGTTGATCCAAGACTTGTAGGGAGTGACAAATAACCATCTGCTTGCTGAGCAGATGGGACACCACAGGGATAGTTTATCTCTGCTCTAGTGCCTGAGGCCTCAGACAGTGTGGGGTGGAGAGGAGGTGGGGTGGGAGTATCTGAAGTCTCATTCATTCCCATGTCTTGAGTGAGGTTCATGCCAGCTTTCAGCTCAGACCTCAGCCTCCCTGTGGGCCTCGTTCTAAGGCTTTTCTACATCTGTCAGTTTGGGCTTCCACTGAATACAATCACTGGTTTCCCCAGCAAAAGGGAAGGCAGCGTGTAGGGACACTCACATGTCTTATTGACTGGACATGTCAAGGCTCTAGAAGAGCATGTTTGACCAGACGTATTGCTGTGACCATTTTTGGAAAATGGCATCTGCCATAGTCTATGATGTAGATTGAATAACATCTAGTGAGGTCTCCCGGAAGTGTGCCTTTTGTCTGCTGGGCCGTACACATAGCATTTATTAACTGGCTACACTGTAAAGTTTAAGCAATCAGCCAAGCTTAGAACATAACAAATTTTCAGTTGTTAAAAACTTAAGGCCCATAAATGCTTTCTCAGGAAGCTTCCAGGGAACACTCTCCCTGAGTAGACATGAGTAACCCAAGAAAAAAAGCATGAAGTGTGCAAAGAGGAGATCATAGCTTTTGAGACACAGCTGGAAGGCGTGGGGACTGTGGGGTGTCCTGAGAGCTTGGGAGCTGGAGCGGTGTGAGGCACTTCCCCTCATGTGGAAGTTGGTGCAGAGGTGGGCTGCCAGGGTGCCTAAACAGAGCCCTTCCAAGCCGCCTGGGGTTCCATACAGTGTGGTGGCCTCAAGGTTGTCAGATTTTTTTACACAGCAATTCAGAGTGAGAATTGTGGCAAGCAAGCTGCATCACTTTTTATGACCTAACCTTTGGAGCAACACAATGCTGCTTCTGAGTATCATCTACCTTTAACATAAGGGAAAAGTTCCAAAGAATGTGTGGGTGTGTCTAGAACTGGGTGTGTCTTAGCACTTAGTGCTTTATTGTCCCCCAATTGGGGATTGAACTCAGGCCCTTGCAATTGCCAGGGAAGCGCTTATTCCATTGAGCCATCTCCCTGCCCCCCTTACTTGATAGTTTGTTAGCTGGTGCAGCAGGCAATGAGCCAATATTATAAAATGTCACATGGCTCTAAGAAGTTAATTTATACAGGTGGCCTTAATAAAATTCCCTGATACTTTGGGATGTCTGGGGGAGAGATTTGTAGAGTAGTGGAAGACTGAATTATTGCTAAGTACAGAGCAAGTGCAATAATTAGTTGATTATTGACCTCAGGAAAGACAAAAATTGTACAAAAGAGGGAAAAGAATTATGGCATGTCTTCTGGTCGGCTGACATATTAACTGTAGTGTAAATGTTAATTGTTGATCTAGCCAGGAGTATGATAGATAGAAAGGGTATTGTTGTAGTTTGAACTGGATGTGGGTTAAGGAAGAGAAAAATATCTGTATTATTCATCCATAATTAGTGTTAAAACTGAAGAAGTAAAAGTAGTATGCTATTTGGAGACATGGAAATAAATACCAAAATAAGGGAGAAAAAATATCCTTGGAGAGTAGGAGGTGGTAGGGTGGAGTTCAGGGGAAAGAGGATTTCTATTTTCAAGATCTTACACAACTTACTGCCTTTTTAAACTCTGAAGCTATTCAACTATGATGAAAATAACTTGTAAAGAATTTTCCACACCATCCAAAACCTGAAACAGGCATAGAATAATTTTACAGCTATACTACCAAACACTCAAGCTACTGTTTATTTTACAGAAATTGTTTCAGAGACTGGAAAGAGAGGGAGCCATCCTCTTCATTTTAGTATTATTCTCACTAAATTAAAAACCACGAGTCACTGCTACTTAACAACAAAGGTGCAGAAACAGTAGGCAAAAAACAGGAATTAAAAAAAAAAATACATACAGCCCTATGAGTAACTCGGGAATGCCAGGAATGTCTTTGCCAGGCAAGGGGAAGGATGGGGGTTAAAGCGAGACTGAGGTAGCACTTGGCTCCCCTAGCCTGTGATTTTCCTTTCCAAGGCTGTTAAGGAAAACCAGTCAGTCTTCCCTGCACTTCTCCCTACCACCACCTCAGACCTTGCAGCCACCTAAGTCACTGCATGCCACTGCCTCCACCTCTGCCTAGCTGACCACTGGTGGAAACATTAATTGTGCTGCCACCATACCAGGATCCTCATACCCTACTTCTACCTGCTGGAGTTCTTCATTTCCACCACCCTGGTGAGTAAGTGAACTCTAGAATCTCAGCTTAAGAGTCTTCTAGTTTAGGACCCTTCTGGTACTGTCATAGTCCAGGTTCCCCATCAGGCAGAGCCTGACAGCAAGATTATTTGCTATCCTTTACAGTTAGAGAGAGAGAGAGAGAGAGAGAGAGAGAGATCATGTGAGAGAGATCATCTTGTGGAATATCTCCTAATAAGCTTATAGACCCTTGGCTCTTCACTTTCATTAGCTAGAGCTTTTCCTTGTGTGGCTGGAAGCCAAGCTTGCCTCAGCTGACATGAGGAGTGGCTCTTTTGGAACATATAAAAGTATAATGAGAACAGTGGCTATAACTAGCTCTAGTGAGGGATCAGTACACACTCTTCTAGGGCTGGTGCATCATGTGCAGAACTGATCATAGAAAGTTGAATTTAATCTCTTGCCATATAGCAAATACTCCATAATCCCAACCAAATCTCAAGGTAAAAGAACATTTTTTTTTTTTTTTTTGGCAGAACTAGGGATTGAACTCAGGCCCTTGCACTTGCCAGGGAAGTGCTTATTCCACTGAGCCATCTCCCTGGCCCCATTATTATTTTTTTTAAGCTAAGAAGGACTTTTTTTTTGTCTGCCTCAGGCTGCCTTAATGGTGGGTGTGGTAAGGCAGGTGGAGCTGGGGATCCAGCCATGGGTGCCTGATTGTGTTTCATGAGTAGGTGCTTAAACAACCGAGCTAACCAGCAGGCCCCAGACAACGTTGTTGAGGGGTGGAGGTAGACATACAGGAAGTATGAAAAGATTTTTAAGACTGAAGCACAAACTATAAATGGTTGACACATTTTATATGAAAATGTTAGAAATGGCCTGGGTGGAGTAAGTCAGAGGTAGCGTGAGCACCAGTGAAATCAAATGAATGTTTTTAGAAACTATATATTGAAAGAATAATATAAATTCATAAATTTGGAGATGTTTATGACTGCTTGCAAAGAGTTAATATCAGTTGGGTATGGTGGCACATGTCTATAATCCCAGAACTCTGGAGACTGAGGCAGGAGGAGGCCATGAGTTCAAGGCCAGCCTGGGATACATAGTTCAAGGCCAGCTTGAACTGCATGGCGAACCTACATAGTGATCTCTGTCTTTCAAAAAGATATAATATCCAGCATTATAAAGAACTCTTATAAACTAATAAGAAGATAAGCTGTACAATAGCACATGGTAAGAGGATGTGAACAACTTATAGAAGAGAAAATCCGAAGAGCAGGTAAACATATAAAAAATGCCACCATCATTAATAATAGAGAAATAAAAATTAATACCATAAAATGGCACTTTCAAAATTTTGGGCCAGTTCACAGATGGTTTGGTACAATAAGTTGTGATGAGGAAGTCCAATTTAAGATTTTTGGGGTCTAACTCAGTGGTATAGAACTTTGCTAGCACGCAGAGGTCCCAAGAGTCAGTGTCTAACACTGCAATGGAAATTTTTTTTTTTCATATATGTGGTACAGGGTCTCACTAAACACAGCTTGGATTCATAGTGATCCTCCTGCTTTGAGCCTCCCCAGTGCTGGGATTACAGGTGTGAGCTACCACACCTGGCCTCGGTGGCTGGCTCAGTGTGCCCAGGCAGGGTTGGAGGGGCCTGTGGTGCCAGGGATTGAACCCTGGTTCCTGCTTGCCTGAGCAGGTGCTTAGTTCAATGAGCCATTGCAATGGAAATTTTTTTAAAATTTTTATTTTATTGAAGTACAAATATCAATGAGACAGTTTTAAGATACTTTGACAAGATGGATTTGATAAATTAATACATTGCAAACTGTTTTCATAATGTTTTGGTATCATAGAAGGTGCATACGTGATATTATACTTACAGACATTATTATAGCGTATGTCTCTTATCAGTAAATTAAGAGAGTGTAGCTGATTGCGTATCTTAATTTTTATACCTGAATTACATCAAAGATTCAATAATTAATACTTTCTACCTTGTTAGTTTCCTAGTGGTTGTCCATAGTACTAGAAGCTGACATAATATCCTGTCTAAACACCATTATTGCAAATCTTGCCTCTCATAGAATTATGCATGGCATTATCTATCCCAATTGTACTGTCCATACACACACATCTTGATTCTTAATTTCTATACACCTGCTTTTGTCTACATCTGTCAAAGATGGGCACTCCATTGTCATTCAACTAATTTAATTGCCTGAACTCGACGACACAATTGCAATGGAAATTTTTTAACAAAAATCTTAAATGCTTATTTAGAGCATGTATCTGTGAAAAATGTGAAGACATGTTTCGAGTGTGTAGAGATGTTATCTAATAAGTAGCTAGCAGAGGACTTCAAATGTGTTTCTGTTTTATGTATTTTTTCTTTTTCTTTTGTCTTTTTGAGACAGGGTCTCACTATGCAGTTCAGGCTGGCCTTAAGCTCACTCTGTAGCTCAGGCTGTCTTGAACTCACAGCAATCCTCCTGCCTCAGCCTCCTGAGTGCTGGGATTACAGGCCTGCACCACCACACCTGGCTAAATACGTCTCTGTTTTATTTCTTAAGATGGATAATGGAACATGGCTGTTATGATGTGATAATTTGTACACATTTCTGTTGTATCTCACAAAATAGAGACAGAGGACATGTACATACTTGGGGGTCCTCTCTTTTGCTGGGTGCTTCCCTTTTTTTGTGGGTGTCCTGGAGTTCATTCCAGTCTGTGCCCTTAGAGGGGTTTTCTATCTGGAGCATGGAGAAGAGAAGATGGGGTTTAATCAGAGCTGGAGAGGTTAAGTAAGAGAGAGCACCCCAGTTATAATGCAAGTGTCTGGGCTCTGAAGAGAAGGCCACAGTGACATGCGGGGAAGAGAACAGTAAGTGAGGCAGAGTTGGCAGGACTTTAGAGCCAGATGTCCTGGGCTCAGATCTCAACGCCACAGCCAAGGTGCTTTCTTGGTCTTTGTTGTTAAAGAGAAACAGTTCCCATCGTTCTCAGCTTTGAGGGCACTGGCACGCAGAGACAAGCTCCATAAATGACATGGTCAGCCTGCTGTCATCTGCAGACTCCATGTCTGTGGATTCAACCAACAGTAAATTGAAAATATTTACAAAATCCAAAAAATTCCAAAATGCAAAGCTTGATCTTGCTGTGTGGGACACTGTGCTGAATCGTGAAGGAAGGGTATGCAGGTGTCCCCTGTCGCAGTAAACCATTTGAGTATGGTTCACCTGGAGTCCCACTGATGTCCTGGTTGGGCTCACAATGTTTATATGTACTGAACATGTACAGATGTTTTTCTTGTCACTATTCCCTAAACAACACAATAAAACACTTGTATTCTATTAGCTATTAAGTGATCTAGAGATCATCTAAAGTATTAGGGGTTGTGCACAGGTTATATGGCGGAACAGCACTATTTTCTGGAAGGGACTTGAATGCCTGTGGATTTGGGGAATCTTCTGGGCTCCTAGAATAAATGCATTCTGGATACTAAGGAACTGTAGTTGTTATTTTAAGCAATAGAACAAAGAATAGGTCAGATCTACTCCTACCATTGTTTTTAGCTTGTATTTTAGTTTATACTATGGAAACATCTCCAAATATTAGGACAGCATAATGAATCCCCATGTTCCCATCATCAAGCACACAGCTTTAATGCTTGCCACTAGGGGCAAAGCATATTTCCTTTATATCTCTTCCTCCTTCCCATATTATTTAAAATAAATGCAGACATCACAGCACAGTGTCCTTGTATTTATTTATTTATTTTTGAGACAGGTTCTCACTATGCAGTGCAGGCTGGCCTTGAACTCACTCTGTAGCCAAGTCAGGCCTCACACTTGTGGCTGTCCTCCTGCCCAAGCCTCCTGAGTGCTGGGATTACAGGCATGTGCCACAGTGCCCAGCAGCACTGTGTCCTTAAATGTTGCTAAGAGAGACGACTTTCCCTTTTGGACAGATGGTGGTCACGCTACAGAATACTGCTGCATCCAGCCGCTACCTGCGAGTCATCCCACCTTCTACTCCATACTTTGCTCTGGGGTTGGGTGAGTTCAATGAGGCACCTTTTTTGACAACCTCAAGATATGTGGTGGATTAGCTGCAGTTACTGACCCATGAAGCCCAATGGCTCTGCCCCTGTGCTGAGTGCGTCTTCTTGTCCCTCACCAGTTGCTGCAAACCTGCCCTCTTCCCATGGGGTCCCACCATCTTGACAACTCCTTTTCCCCATCCCCTCCCTCCAGGCACTGGTTCTGCCATTTCCCCCTTGATGCTATCACAGCCCTTGGCAGGTCCTCCGCAGCGCTCACCTCACCGTGCCAGTCTCCAGCCAGTCTTCCAGCTTCCCTGCCAACAACTCCATCCCTGTTACTCTGCTCAGGAACCTCAAAGAACTTTCTACTGCCCATGAGATAAATTCTAAGCCATAGGCTCAGGCATGGCTCTACCAGACCACTCCAGATGGACCATCTCACTCCCCTTTGAGACTTGATGTTCTTTCTCCCTGGAGTCCCTGCCCTAGAAGTTCGCCCCCAGCACACTGGTGGTTCTGCCATTTGCCTGACCTTGGCTCGGGGGCTTTCATTCAGCCAGCCAGCCCCAGTTGTGCTTGCCCTCTTAGGCAGCAGAACCCAACCCTGGTGAGTGCTGGTCTCTGTTCTCATGGATTGCTTTCGTTATGCACAGGGATGTTCCCAGGTAAAGGTGGGATGGTGGCTCCTGGAATGACCTGCCAGTATACTGTCCAGTTTACACCTGACTGTCTTGGGGATTTTGATGATTTCATTTTAGTGGAGACCCAGTCAGCCCACAAGCTTCTGATCCCCCTTCAGGCCCGGAGACCACCCCCTGTGCTGACCTGTGAGTTTGTGTTACACCTTACTCAGGGATCCAGTCAGAGTTGAAGAGTCCTCACAAGGACTGTTGCCTCTCAGGGCTTCTTGATAGTAGCCATTGAGCTTGGTCTTCTTGGGCAAGGACTTTGAAATACTAAGGAGGAACCTGCTAGCTGCTTCTGCACCCTCTCCCAGGATGAGGTCCCATATTTCTTGTTCACATTTGGTGTCCCCAGTAGAAGCTGACCCAGCAGGGGAGGAGGCTGCAGCCCAGCTAACTCCATTACAACTATTGCTGGTTTGTGAACCCCTCGGAGTGGCCTGGGCTATGAGGAAGCAAGGAATCCATGCCTGGGCACTCCGAGAAGCCCATGGTAGATGCTGTGTCTATAGCTGGGGAAGGGGCACCCTTGGAAAAACGGGCTTCAGCTAAGCTCCCTTAGTGCTGAGCTCTTCAGCTGGGAGCAGTAGAAGTTGGGTCTCTGACCCTCCTTAGTTCTGCCACAACCCCTGGTCATACTGGTCTTGGCTGAGTCCACAGTGGCTACTGCCTGTAACTGCTCTATCCAGGAGAGGGTGGAGTCTCGTGGCTTCACTGCCATATGGCTCAGACGCAGCCTAGGCAGAGCCCAAGTGTGCAGGGGTCGGGCATGTCCCCATTCATTCTCTGCCCTGGGTGCTCAGCTGGGGTCCTTAGATCATTCCACAGCTGTTGTGAGCTCTGGCTGGACTTTGGGGGAGTGGTGACAACAGGGGAGTGATATGTGTCTTCTTATGCATCTCTTCTGTGTCTGCAGTGTCACCAGTGTTGGACTGTGGTTACTGCCTCATTGGAGGAATAAAGTTTATCAAATTCATGTGCAGAAATGTAGGCTTCAGCACTGGTAACTTCTACATTATGCCCAAAGAGATCTGGCCACCGATAAGCTTCAAGGTGAGTGGCAATTCATTGCTATGTGGAAAAGGAGCAAATCTACACAGGAAAGAACCCCTGCAGGGAGATGTTAGATAGTTCCATGATTGGAAACACTGAGAAGGAAAGCATTGTCAATGCTGTCCAACTGCCGGGTCCCAGTGAGAAGAAACATCTGTGGAGTCTAGGACTCTGGTGCTTACCACTAACACCTGTGGCCCCAGGCGGGTGTATATTACCTCTCTTACCCTTCAAGACCAGGCTCCAGTGTGACTTCATACACTCATGCACTTCCTCAGTATCATAACAAATGTCTGATTACATCAGAGGCTGCAGCTTGGCAGCTCTTTGGCTGAATTTTGTTGGTATTTATTTGGCACGGTGCTTACAAATATTTTCGAGCCAAGTTTTGAAGTGGGGAGGTTTCAAATCTACATTTGCAATTCCAGTCTCTGGAACACTGGAAGCTGTGCCAGCCTGGGCCAGGACTCACTGTGACCCTGTCAACTGGGACTGGTAGCTAGGGCCTGTGTGCTTGGGCCTATTGCCTAGGCTGTCCCACTGCCAGGCAGCCCCAGCCTGACACCATTGATCATCAGCATGTGTGGTTATTTATCTGACAGTAGGGAAACTCCTGAGTCCTGTGTCTACAAGCTTGTAATAGGTTCAGAGGTCCATGTGATCTAAGAAATGCATTTCACTCATGTCTGCTACCTGCCAGGGTCTTCTATGCCTAGGTCTGTTTCTCTGGCATACCCAGTGTCATCTTTGTGGGGATGGGGCTGCAGCTCTGCTAACAAAATGACAGCTGCCCTCCATTATCCAGGAGCTCATCCTAGCCAAGGGTGCACTGGCAATGCAGGCAGACACGTACACCACACCACTGACCCAGGGTGCTGAGGAGGAGCAGGAGTCTGTGCTGTGGGAGAGCCCGCTTGCATGACCTGCTTGTGTGCCAACCACTTGGCAGTGGTATTCTTTGCTTCTCCTGCAGGAGTTACCTCTTTATAGATGCTCTGTGCCTTACTTGTCCTTAGCCTTCGAACTTATCTGGTGCTTGGTAAAGGTTAACTGTGTGCCAGTTAACCTTAAGATCCTTGAGACCCTTCAAACAGGGAAGCAGATATTTGGAGGAGAAAAGATTTTAATTTGAGGATCTTATAATTTCTTGCACACCATCATATAATTTTCTGCTTTTCTTAAGGTTGTTTCACGCAGTGGCTTTGTTGGAAAACCTCCCTTTGGAGTCAGGCCTCCAATGTTTGAGCTGGCCCCGGGGAATTCCATATTCCTGGAGGTAGGTGGCTTGACATTGGCATATATTCCTTCCTTTCAGTGATTGCTCATCTCTGCTCTCAATTGCTACGTGAAAGCATTGCCTTTTGTTTGTAATTAAGCATTTGCTTCTATATTTTCGGGACCCAATTTCTACTCCCATCCCAGGTCCCAGCTTCAGTGGATTCTAGTTAGGTGTGTGTTTTTGCATTCTGCAGGGTTCTCTCTTGATTACCTTATGATTTCTCTCACAAAGCAAATGCAGATAAGCCTACCATTCCCATCATGTGGTCTGAGCGTTGCTTGTCCATATTGTTAGCTTGGGTGTGACCCAAGGAAACAAAGAAACAAAACTCTTTGGGAAGCAGTGAGAGAAGTGGGTAGGTTTCCTCCTTCGCATTTGTTATATGTGTTGTTTATTGGCTATTTGTCTTGTGTTTTAAAATTTATTCATGTTTCCAAATAATAAATAAATGCAAGTGGTTGGAAATTCAAAGATGGAAGGACATAGGTAAGCACAGAAGTGCTTTCTTTCCTCCTACTCTCCCCATCCCAGTGGCCACCCACCCACCCACCCACCCACCCACTCTCCAGTTTTCTGTGAGCCTTCCAGGGATATTTTAGGCTAAATAAGTGACTGTGCATGGGGTTTTCTTTCCATTTTTCTTTCACATAGTAGTGCCCACTCTATATTCTGTTCTGAAGGTTGTGCTTTCCATTTAACATTGTCTTAGAGGTCATTTTCATGGTTTTTACAACTGCATAGTATTAACTTAGCTTGTTAGCCTGCTACTGATCGGTGTGACAGTGTTACGGCTTGTAACTAGATGTGACCTCAAAGCCTCATGCATTCATAGGTGGGGCTTTTGGGCAAAGGCTGGATCATGAGGGTGTGACACTGGGATTAGGAGCGTGGATAACTAAACTGGCTTAGCATAGTTCTGGGTGCGGGTAGTGGAAGGCCCATCTTGGATGTAGGTGGTTCCAGTCAACAGGTTTATATGCTGAATGCAGTATAAAGGGGCAGGAAGAAAGTAGGCTTTTCCCTTGCTGCTTTCTGCCTGCCATGCTATGAACTCTTTATCCTTTGCTACACTGCTCTGCTTTGCGCCCAGCTGACTATGGACTGAAATCTCCACAAACTAGGAGCTAAAATAAAAATTTTCTTCTTCAGCTTCTGGGTGTCCAGTATTTTGACCCAGTAAAAAGGAAGTAACCAAGACAGAAGATTTTTTTCCTCCTGATCTTCAGCTATTTCAATAAATAACTTATACTTCATACATACATACATACATACATACATACATGCATACATACATACATCATTCTGTCCAAGTGTGAGTCTAGCCATTATCTCTGAAATGAGCTGCTAAAATCCTCATTGTGTGTGTGTGTGTGTGTGTGTGTGTGTGTGTACCAGCTGTAGCTCTAACAGTATGTAATGATGCCTGTTTTCTTACACCCTTGCTATACAATGTATTATCAAAACTAAAATAATGATTACCATGGATGTTTTTAAGCTTATACAAAAGTAAAAGAGATACTGTAATGATCACTTGTGTACCTACTTGTCAGCTTCAAGTGAGCAGCTCTTTACCCATTATATCTACATTCTCCATATCCTACACCAACTTCTACTCTATCTCTCTAGATTATGTTGAAGAAAATCAAGTTGTAGCATCAATACCTTTATTAGAACAAAATTAGACTATTGTCTCATACCATATTCAAAATTCAATTCAAAATGAATTAAAAGGTTATATATAGGACTTGAAGCTATAAAACTACTAGAAGAAAATGGGGAAAACTCTAGCACAGTGGAAATTGGTAGAAAGAGTGAAATAGAATTACTAAAGAGCAAAAGAAATTGTCAACAGAGTAAATAGGTGATCTGTGGAATGGAGAAAATATTTCATAAGCAGTTAAGATGCTTAATCTTAAAGTATTTGATAAAGGGCTAAATTCCAAAGTATGTAAGAAATTTGAACAATACAATTACAAGGAAAAGAAATCTGATTTTTAAGAAAGGCAAAGGAACTGCATAGACATTTCTTTAAAGAAATGAAAACAAGTGGCCCACAAGCATGTGAGAAATTGTTTCATGTCACCCAGCAGGGGATGCAGGTTAAAACTGCAGCAACCTGTGTCACACCTGCTAGGGTGGCTGTTATCAAAAGGAAGAAAGGCACCACGCACTGACAAAGATGTGGGGAAAAGGGAGCTGCTGCACACCGGTGGCAGGCGTGGGAGTCAGCGTGCCCATCGCAGTCAGTAGTGCATAGAGGTGTCTCAGGACAACGGAAACTAGGATGCAAATACAAGCGTGCAACATTGGTCAAAAAAATTAAAAAGAAGAAAAAAAGTTAAGCATTCACTGTTCCTTTCAATAGATAGTAGAAATCAGCAGTACGATTATCCAAGCTATTCTGTGTACAGAGACAATATGCAGTATAGCAACCATTGCTAATTCCTGTCATCTTGTTTAGTGAAGTTCTTTGTCATTGCTAGTGGTTTATTATTATTATTATTATTGTTATTTGGTTTTTAGTACAGGGTCTACAGGGTCTCACTATGTAGGTGGACTCCTAGTCATTCTCCTGTTTTCAGCCTCCCAAGCACTGGGATTACTGGTCTCAATTGCCTTCTCAGCACACTCCAGGGTGGGCCTGGCATGGCACACTGGGTATCAAACCCCAGCCTTCTGGCCAGCTCTCTAATGGTTTTTTTTTTTGGGTGGAACCAGGGATTGAACTCAGGCCCTTGCGCTTGCCAGGGAAGCACTTATTCCACTGAGCCATCTCCCTGGCCTCTCTAATGGTTTTTGAAATTATTTTTTATTCTTTTTAAAAATAAGAAAGTAAATTAAAAAACTAAAATAAAAATATTTAAAGCTAGAGCTACATATGCTCTAGCAGTTTCAGCACTGGAGATGAAATCAAAATATTGAAGGGACCTCTGTACTCTTCTGTTCTTTGTAGCATAATCAGCCTAGGTGTCCATCAGTGGATGGATGGATAAAGTGTGATGTGTAGTGGGCAATAGGATACCGCTCAGCCTCTAAAAGGAAGCAAATTACATCATTTCCATGACACAGATGAGCATGGATGATGGTTCTTCAAGTGAGCCAGGCACAGAAAGTCAAATGCTGTGTCATCTCCCTTTCTTGTTGAATCTTAAGAAGTAGAACTCTTAGAATAAAAAGTAGAACAGTGGTTATCAGAGACTGAGGGTGGGGGAGAGTTTTGGGAACAGACCCTGGTGGAAATGTAGTCACGGCCTAAAGGCTAACTACAGCTAACTGCCAGTGCGATGAGTGAAAAGCTGTCCTTCTGGGTGGTTTTCACGTACACTTTTTTTTTTTTTTTTAATCGGGGAATGAGTTTACGTATCATTTGTTCCTTGAACTTTCCATCCATATCCTTTCAATATGCTCCTTGCTTTACTGTGGGAAGCAAAAGGAGCCTCGGTTAAAACCTCTGGTCTTTGGGACAAGCTGGCAGGGAGGGAAAGGAGAGGGCAGAAAGGTAGAGGGCAAAGAGGGGTGCCTGTCTGACAAGAGGAGAAGAGGAGGGGAGGGGTTCCTGAGCGAGGCTCACAGGGTGTCCTTTCTTCCTGCAGGTTTTGTTCTTACCAGTGAGCATGGGAAAGGCAGAACAGACCTTCATCATCCTGTGTGACAACTGCCAAATAAAGGAGCTGGTGGTTGCAGGTGGGCTCCCAGCTGCTATTGGGCAGGCTCAGCTGTACTCACTGGTCAGGGAGCCCCTTGGGGATGTGGCAGCTCCTGGCCCCAGGCTGCAGTTTTCAGCCTCTTGCTTTGGTCAGATCCAAGCCAGTGTGGTCTCCAGGACAGCCCAAGGAGACCTGTAGAGAGGGCAGATGGAAACCTGGAAGCAATCTTTCATTGTTTCACTTTGAAAGTCACTTTGCACTCTCTCTCTTTTTCTTGAATTTTTATTTTTTTATTATTATTATTTTTATTGAAGAACAAATAGCAATGAGACAGTTTCAAGACAAATTAACAGGACAGATTCGATAAATTAATACATTGCAAAATGTTTTTGTAATGTTTTGGTGTCGTACAATACATACATGGTATTATACCTACAGGAATTATTATAGCAGATGTCTCTAATCAGTGAATGAAGAGAGTGTAGCTATGTACTTATTTTTTGGTGACTTTTTTTTTTTTTTTTTTTTTTGGCACAACCTGGAATTGAACTCAGACCCTTGCACTTGCCAGGGAAGTGCTTATTCCACTGAGCCATCTCCCTGGCCCTTGTACTTATTTTTTAATAGCTGAATTATATCACAGATTCAATAATTAATACTTTCCACCTTATCTCCCTAGTGTTTGTCCATATTACTAGAAGCCAACTTAATATCTTGTCCAACCACTGTAGGAGACACTTCCTGGTCCTTGTCTCAGTCCAAGAAACCAATATTTGTAATCCCAAAGTTACGTTATTGGAATCCCATCAAGTTGATTCCAATCTACCACTTTCCATGCAGCCCATGGTGAAAATGAGGACACTAAATTATATTTTTAATCATTGGGGAGTCGAGGGGCTCTAAGTCCTGCCATGACATGGCTTTCTGGAACCAAGAGAGCGACCCAGGGCCTCACCCGGTTTTTATTCAGTGGGGGAGTGGCTTGAGGACTGAGAATTGTGGGAAGTAGGTGACTACTGTGAGCTGAGCTAGGTGTGGGGCCTAGATTTACCTCTGCCATATGCAGAGAGGATATGCAGAGAGAGTAATCTGCATTATATAGTATTTAATGTTTTGAGAAGTCTAGGGCTTCAGCTTTGATGTAGTCTTTCAAGCCCCAGGAAGTCATAGCCTCTGTCTCGAGGCTAGATCCCAGCTGGCAGCGCAGAACATTAGCTCTACCATCCTGTCTCCACCCAGCTCACGTTAAGGAGCAGCAGGCTTACCAGGGAAACACACATGCCACCGTTCAAAGACTATCACCAGCACCTCAGCTAGACCAATACACATTGCTTAGGGCCAATTGAAGGATAAGCAGAAGTCCTAGACAGCTCTGTACATAACAATATGAGGAAATAGGATCAGACTCAGTCAAAATGGAGACAGTTGCTTTTCTTTCAAGGAGAGCTGCTCAGGTGGTCCCCCACAAACCACTACTAGTGCTCTGGAAATTTTCCCAGAGGAACTGCAAACATTATATCAAAGTGATATATGTGTACCTATGTTTATAGCAGCACAATTTGTGATAGAAAAATCTTGGAAACAACCAAAATGTCTGTCACATGAGGAGTGGTTGAAAAAGATGTGGTATTTCTATATAATATCATTCAGCTGTAAAGAATGATAAACGTGAAGCATTTATACTGAAGTGGATGCCACTTGAACATATACTCATGTGAAATAAGCCAGACACACATGTGCAAATATTGTATAGTCTCCCTACTATAAGAAGACAAAAGAAGAAATACAGATAGAAATGTACAACTTGCTCTCTTTTGAGGGGTTGCCAGTGACTCACATGAATGCCCAGAGACACCTAGAGGTTCCTGGAAGGTTGGAAGGCACGTACTGCTGAACTGCCCCTCGACCGCCCACCAGGCCACCTTCCCTTCCCTGCTTTTCTATCCTTTTCTTCCACTTGTTCATCTTTTTCACTTGGCAGGCATTAAACTGGCACCTGCTATGTGTGAGGTTCCCAGATCACCTCCTTGGTGGCTGGGAGGAAGTGAGGACGCAGTGTTGTGCTAACGGCTCTCCCTCTTTCTTCCTGTGTATGTGCCTGGGGGCTCTCTCTCTCTGTAAGGCAGGATGCATATACAGATAGTGAGTTGCCCTGCAGCCTTTAGCCAGAGTCCTGACTTCAGCTTCACTGACCTCACTACCCTATTTTGTCAGGAACTGGGCAGCTCATTGCTTTGGAGCTAATCTACATTTCTGGTGAGAAAAGCCAACCAGATCCTGGAGAGCTCACAGACTTAACAGCTCAGTACTTCATCCGATTTGAGCCTGAAAACCTTCAGTCCACATCGAAGAAACAGCTGATTATCAGAAATGCTACGTGAGTGGCCCCTGTGCACATTCCCCAGCAAGCATCTCTGCTCCTGCCTCACCCACCCCTGAGTTCTCAGGGAGGTGGGAGCATCCTTCCAAGCCAGCAGGATTCTAGGCCCATGATAGATCCAGAGTCCACGAAGGGTCTGGAGTCACACTCTCCATCTTGATGGCCACTAGCCACACATGGCAATTTAAACTTGAAGCAATTAAGATTAAAAAGAAAATTGTAAACACTTCCTCAGTGGCACTAACCACATTTTAAGAGCTCAGTCACTACAGTTAGCCAGTGGCTCCCTTGTGGGAGATGGCATGTTACTGCTCTAAATCACTTTGACCCAGGCCAGGGAGATGGCTCAAGGGAAGATGGCTTCACTAGCAAGCACAAGGGCCTGAGTTCAATCCCTAGTCTGCCAAAAAAAAAAAAAAAAAAAAAAGAAAAAAGTCTAGTCTGAGCTGAGACCCTGTACCAAATAACCAAATACATAGGAAAAAACCCCCACAAAAATTAAACAATTATCTGGGTACAGGGATATAGCTCAGCAGCATAAGCTCGAAGGTCCTGAGTTTGATCCCTAGTACCACCAAAAAAAAAAAAAAAAAAAAAAAAAATCACTTTGACCCCTTCTTAGCTAGGAACAGTTTTCTGGAGAGCTCAAGTTGCACCAGTGTCTTAACGCTGGGGAAGCCATCCAAGTCCTAGGGCAGGGAGATTAGGTCTGTGGGGTCAGCTTTCATTGCATTTGCTTCTTCACCACCTGTTTACCACCTCTGTTCCGCCAGGACTGACCTTAAGGAGCTCCTAGCTAGGGTTTGTCCCTGTTGTCAGACACTACACAGGCTTCTGTGACCCAGCATGACAGGTATACTTGCCTATCATCTCTCCTCCATTGACAATTTCCTATCAGAAATATGTGAAATCTCCACTTCCTACTGCCATGGAATTGTCAGTTTCTTTTTCCTTTTTTTTTTTGCAGAACCAGGGATTGAACTCAGACCCTTGTGCTTGTTAGGGAAGTACTTATTCTACTGAGCCATCTCCCTGGCCCCTGTCACAGTTTCTATGGGCAGCCAAGCACACTTATCTTTCTGGACACAGCTGTCCCAGGAATGCATAGCTACAGACAAGATCTAGGGAGCGGTGGATGTGCAAACTCTCGCCACTCATGTGGAGGAGATACTATGTAAGGTTTTCCTGATGTCCAAGGGTTACTTAGATATCTCCAGTTTAATAATTGGAGCTGCTTAATGGTCTAGAGTCAACCATCTCTCTTAATCCACTGCAGTTCTTACCTCTATTTCCTGTGGATGGAAAAGAGGGGGCTCTTTTACATAGTTTCCAGTTTGGGTTCTCTGAGCCATCTGCAGTCCTTTGCCCAGGTCCTTCTAGGATCCTTCATGGGAAAGACTTGAAGCTTGATGTCATTAGTTCTTATTCTTTAATCTTTTTTGCTTACTCCTGGAGTAGGCCAGGCCAGCTATGGGTAGGAGGATCTGATACAATTGGGACATAGCTTCAGGTCTGCTGTCCATTGTCATGGTTGTCCCCACAGGGACGTGGAGCTGGCCTTCCACTGGCAGATCATGATGCCCAACCTGAAGCCTCTATTGCCTGGAGAAATCTGCAGCCTGGAAAGCATCAAGTACCACCCTGACAGGGAGACTGCCTTCTCCATCAGGCCTGGAAAGGGGGTTCTCAGCCCTCACACAGATCATGAGTTCATCCTGTGCTTTTCTCCTTATGAGGTTAAAAGGGCATCATGTTGTCAGCTAGATGTGATAGGGTCATGATACCTTGCCCCTCTATCAATGTTTCTTAATGGCATGGAAGCCACAGGTGGGCTTGACAAGGCATCTGAGCACGTAAGCCCAGCCTTTCGCTAAGAATGTCCCCAGAGCATGGGCCTCGTGTGCCGGATGCCAAGGCTCATTCTTCTGAGTGAGCTTGTGCGTGTATCAGCAGCTGGACACCAGGCTTGGTGTCTTCCACAGTTCCGTGGTGTCAGAGAACATTACTTCCTCCCCCATTTCACAGAAGCCTTGCTGCAGAATGAGGTTCAGGCTGCTGAGGGCTTGGTCAGCACGGGGCCATCTGGAGCTTCTAGCAAGGCTGGGACCCTGATGAGCAGGGTTCCCTTTAGGGCTCAGCCCAAGGCCAATGTCAGCCTCAGGAGTCTCCCTTCCTGAGGCAGCGTTGAGGTAGGCCCTTGAGTCATGGCTCCTGTCCTGGCAGAAGGATGTGAAAGAGATTGCTGGGAAGCATCCCAGGATTGTTTGATGGGCTTAGAGGAGGAGGGATTCCTGTGACAGTGCCAGTTTTCTTCAGGTGGCCCGGATGGAAGGCATGCATGTTTTCAGTGTACAATATTTGCCTTGCAGCGGAGGGGTTACCACAGCGTTCTGCAGATGGTGCTAGAAGATGTCCCCGAGCCTGTAAGGTGAGTAGGGCTTGGGCCTGGATTTGGGTAGACAGCTGGGGATGCTTTATGGCAGGTCCCAGGCCCAGGGTGGATGGTCATCCTGGCCTTAGCAGGCTTTGGGGGCCTGGAGCATTTTTATTTCACCCTGATAACCTACTCCAGGTTGGGCTCAACACAGGGGAAACAGAGCTGCTAGACTTGCTAGGAGAGCTGTGAATCACCCCAGGGAGTGTGGGCTGTGCCCTAGGCCTCCTGTTTCTCTTGGACCACTGAGCTCAAGCTGTCTGGCTGGTGTTGGATAACAGAAGAATTTTGCCTCATGGTCAGGGCAGGTCTCCAGTAGGCCTGGTGCCCAGATCCCAGGCTTGAGGTTGTGATGTGGCATTGGCTGATGATTCTGATTGTGGAAGGCCTGGGAACCACAGACTGGAGGTCTTTTCTATCTAGGGATAGAGACAGAGACTTGCAGGTGTGTACTCCCAGACTGCATTGCTTTCTAGCTCATGGTGGGTTTGTCTTCAGCTCAGAGGGAGAGAACCTGGGGGACTACTCCTACTCTGTGGATGACATGATTGTCTTGGATATTGAGGTGAAAGGCTCAGCAGAGCCCTTCCAGATTCTCTTAGAACCTTATGCCATCATCATTCCAGGGGAGAACTACATTGGCGTCAATGTGAAAAAAGATTTTAAGGTAGGGCATAGCTTCTCTCTTGCTCAGCCTGACTGGGGAGGTGATGAACTGTAGGGAAGACACACTGAAGGGGCCACTGCAGGGACCTAAGGCCATCCCAGGCCCCAAACTTAATGTTGCTTGCACAGATGTCTGGGCCAGGCAAGGCTTGTCCTATTTTACCAAGGTTCCAGAATTCTCTGAAATAGACCCGTGGAACCCTTGTACCACATGCTCAGGTCCTTGGCAGGGTATGGCACCCACATCCCCGCAGCAAGCAGCAGGGATACTGTTATGTTGGGAAGGCTGCAGCTCTGGTGGTCGGGAGTTAACTGGGAAGGTGTCAAGCTCTTGATGCCATTCCACTCAGCAGGTACAGACTTGGCAACCTGGACTGTGGTTTGCCTTTCAGATGTGGAACAACAGCAAATCACCCATCAGATACATGTGGGAGAAGATCAGTGACTATCACATCATTGAAGTGGAGCCCTGCAGAGGGGTCATAGGTACTGGAGCTGTAGGAGGGTGTGCTGTGCCCCAAAGGAGGCATCAGAGTTAGAGGAGCCTGAGGGAGGCCCTTGTTGTCTTGCCATCAGCTCCAGCCAAGGCCTTTGGCATGTGGCAGATGAAGTGAGCAAAGGCTAGACATCCAGTCCTGATCACAGGAGGGGTACACACTGATTTGGTTCTTTCTCTGTTTTCCTCTTTCAGAGCCCAGTGAGGTTGGGGACTTCGAGTTGAACTTTACTGGAGGTGTCCCTGGCCCAGTAAGCCAGGACCTGCTGTGTGAAATCAGAGACTCGCCCTCGCCAGTTGTGTTACACATTGAGGCAGCCTTTAAGGTCTGCAGGTGGGGGCTGGGTAGCAGGGGACACAGGGAGGTGTGGGGGTGAGATGCAGAGCCCATCCTGGGCAGCCTGCGATGGACTCTCCTGGTTCTCTCAGGGGCCTGTCTTGGTCATCAGTGCCTCAGCCCTTCAGTTTGGTCTGCTCCGTCTGGGGCAGAAAGCCAGGAACTCTGTTCAGATCCAGAATGTCAGCCAGCTGCCAGCCGTGTGGCACCTGAGGGAGAGCCCAGCCTGCCTGGAAGAGAGACAGGAGAGTGTAAGTTGCGCACAGCTGGGTCCCACTGCGCCACCTCACCCCTGAGTGCTTAACCTTGGGCTGTCTCTGAGCTGCAGCCCTTGTGCCATGCATGCAGATCAGAGCTCTGAGGCAAAGAGCCTGCTGCCTCTGTGGCCCACCACACTCCACCACTGAGGCAGCACCCTGAAGAGCTGAGGTCATCGTGCCCCAACTCTGCATTAGCGGGCATCTCCTGTTCCCTTTTCTGCTGTTGGATGCTGAAGCAGGATTGGCTTTCTTTCTTGTGAGGACGGCTTTAGTGGAGGAGAAAATAGGCAGCTGTGTTGATCATGGAGCCTCCAGGGTTGCTTTTGCTAGGGCCACATTCTTGCCCCGGGGCAACCCAGGAGGGTTCTGATTCTCCCTGGGGCGGCACCTGCCATTGGAGTACCTGTCAGCAGGTGGCGTCAGGGCACAGGCAAGGGCCCAAACCTTCAAAGTCTCGAAAAGATAACTCAAGATTTGTTTTCATTTCTTAGCTGTTTCCTTGCCAGCTGAGCTTTGACCCAAATTCCAATGCCTGAGCCCTGGCAAGCACACAGAGCCTTCTTTTTTATGGCAGTGGCAGGGAGGGTGAAGCTCAGAAACCAGCAATCACAGCCTCCTACATCTGTTACACGGGGCCTGGGTAGTGGTAAAGGAGGGCATGTGGCACCTCCAGTTTCCTGATCTCTCCCTGAGGGAGCTCATTGTCCTGGTCTCATAGAGGGGAGGGACCAGAGAAGGGTCACATCTTGTTCAGAGTGACCTCTGTAGCCAGTGTGGCCCTCTGGGCCCTAGGGCTTCTAATTTGGAGAGGTGCCCCTTCTCTCACCAGGACGGGAGGGATGGAATGTAGAGAGCGCTCCCCAGCTGCAGACACTGTGCTTCCTCAGGGGTTTCCCTTCCAGTCACTCTCTGTTTAAATGTCTGGTTTGGGAAGGGGCAGGTTTTGGGCTGAATGAGTCCATCCTGCAAGGATGAGGGGATGCAGAAAGGACTGCATGGAGCCAAGGAGAAAACCGCGGCTGTGTGGAACTTCTCCCAAGCCCCAGGCTAGTGACCTGACAGCTCTCCCCAGTAGAGAGGGCCGCTGCACCCCTGCACTCCTCCTGGGGCTGGAGCCTCCACCTGCCTGTCCCACTCTTCCTGTTCCCCTGGGGTACCTCCCTCTGCCTTCTGCCTCTTAGATGTGGGCATTTCTTATTTATTCCTTTACTCGAGGCTGTGTTTGTCCTCTTAACACTGCACCCTGGCTAGCTGTGGTCTCCCATCTGCCTTCCTCCTTTGGAGTCCTATGTGGCTGGCTGTTCGAGAGCCTGGGGCAGGGTGGTGAAAGCCTTGGTGGCCCCCAGTGCCTATGCAGTTCCATACATTGTTCCTCCTAATCTTTCTCATCCACTAGGTGTCTCCCTTTGACATTGAGCCCTCTAGTGGCCTGCTTCAACCGCTGGGGGTGTGCTGTGTGACTGTCACCCTGGAGGCCTTATGCTGCCGGAGTCTGCAGACGGTACTGGAGCTGGAGGTGGACAATGGGGACTGGAGGTACGGGGCAGGAGTGGGGGCAGGACGGTCACACAGGCCAGCATGTTCCAAGTCTGCTGTGGTGTGTGCAGTGATGCCAGCGTGTAGGGACATTTCTGAATTTAAAACTATTGATATATGGCTATTCTATAAAAGTTGGAAACCACAGGAAAGAAATTTCGGATGACCCATAATCCAATATCTGTAAACAGTTTGTAGGTAATGTTACTGGGTTTATTTTTCTAGAGTGTGTGTGTGTGCTAGAACAATGTAATTTAGTATAATCATCTTAAAAAGGCAAGAGAATAGGGATACAGCTGAGAGGCATAAGCGCCTGCCTGACAAGCACAAGGTCAGAGTTCAATTCTTGGTACCACCAAAATAAAATGAAACAAAACAAAACAACAAAGAAACTCACTTCACTACTGCCCACTAAAATGAAACATCATAATGAAAAACTAGAAATACCAATGTGTATCAACAGGAGAATGGACTTACAAAATTGTGATATATTTAACTATATACACTGGAAGTTTTGAATGTACCAATATTTCTTTTCCTTCCTCTTCTTCCCCCTCTTCCGCTCTCCTTCTTTCTTTATGGAGGGAAATACATCTATTTAAAGGGTATGTATGTTATACACTCATTTGTGTGTGTATTTTTATTTTGAATTTATCATAAAAAGTTCAGGTACTCACTTAAAATCTTTATGGATACTGTGGAACTTTTCTCCCAAAAGACTGACATTTTGCATTTCTACCTGCAAGTATGGGTGACTGCAAATTCCTCCACACTCTCACAGTGACAGATATTGACTGGCTTTTTACACGTCGACTGTCTGATGAGGAGCAGAGACCATTACCAACATCTGGTTTTCTGTGCCAATTATTTCTTCACTGCAGAGCCCTTTTTGATATGAGGCTAAGTTTTTCTTATCAGTTATTAGTTATATTTCATGCCATACTAAGGAGCAAGACCTGAGACACAGAAATGCATTTACTATTTACAGGAGGAAAGGTTTAATTTAGCTCTGTGTCTTAGCAGATTCAGTACCAAGTCTTCAGGCTTCCAGGCAGACCTCTCATGACCAAAGGGCATGGTGCAGCAGACCTCTTTAGTCAATGGTGGGCAGGAAGCAGAGCAGGAAAACAGCATCAAAGAGGGGTGGACAAGGGATGGTATGAGGTACCCAAGGTCATGCCTCCACAGCCCGCCCAGACAAATCTGAAGCATGCTTTACTACACTAGGCATTCTTAACTCAGTGAGGATGCTATATCAGGATAAATGGTCATGCCGTCACACCTTCTATGAATTCTTCTTGTTTGCTTACCTGCTTTGTTCTTTGTTCTGAAAGAATCTTGTATTCATCCAAATGTCTGCAATTACAGGTGATGGAAACATTCCTGACTAACTTGGAGAAAAAGGAAAAAGCATCGGTTGGTGTAGCCGGCACTCCTTCCTTGTCAAATCCAGCAGCTGAAATCTTTTTATTTGTCCATTCTTCCATTCTCTCCTTCCCTACCCTCTTTCCCCTTTCCTTGCCTTCATTTAAGCCCCGGTCCTCATCTCTGCTTCTCTTCACCAGCCTGCCTTCACCAGCCTGCTGGTGAGGGCTCTTGGCTGCTCTGCTTGGACAGGAGCCCCTGCTGGTGCTAGGTTCTCACACCCACCTTTACCATCTTAGTGAAATGTGAACCATTTCTCTCCAGAGATAGGCCCTGATGGCTCCTCTTTGGGTCATTTGTCCATCCCCTCCCCGTGCTGAGGCTGTGGGGGGCATTGTGGGGATGGGGAGCTGTCTTAGATCAAGCAAGTGGGCGAGCTTCCCAGACAATACAGATAATGGCTGCCAGACCTAGACGGTGCTGCCTGAATGTGCCTATGCTTCTCACAGATTCCCATTTCATAGTTTCCAAGTGACTTTGTTCACCCAGGGAAGATGTCCTCAGCCTTGTAGCTCATTGATTCTCTCTTTGCTGGTATGTCCTTCTTCTGGCATTGGAGTGTTTAGATTTCAGGGTTTTGTTCTTGGATTGTTCTTTGTTTTACAGGATTGTAATCTATTGCTATTTTATGGATGCAGTAGCCTCTCTCTAATTTCTGTTTCGTATGGTTTTCGTCTGGAGTCCTTTTCTCTTTCCTGTTGGAAGATAGCATTGATTTGTGTGTGTTTTCTCTGAGTAAGTTGGCGGATGTGTGATGAGCCTCTCTCTTACATGGGATGAAGTGTGGGAGAGTGTGTCATCCACTGAGCACAAAGGCTAGCCCCAATCCTATAAGAAGAAAGGGTCTTCATGAAAAAAGTAGTAGAGTCAAACATCAGAGGAAGCCCAGATTGGCCAGCTACAGCAATCAATCCACTCTTTCTTTCAGAGATAGGAATGAAGGAGTAAGGTTGGCTAGGGGGCTGTCGAGAGGAACAGGGTTACTGCAGGACTGCCACCGTGCCAGTCTCTCTCCAGCCCTACATCCATGCTATTCAGTAGGGAAAATACCGCTGCAGCCCAGTCTTCATGTGTTGTGCTGACCGCAGAGGCTGGGCTCTGAATGGCCCAAGCGGTTCGAACTCCCAGTGATTCTTGAATGTTTCCCAGCTGTTTCCACACAACCCACTTCTGCCCCCCCCCCCCCAATGCATTTCATTCCACTGTTAGCACTTCATGTAACCTGGGCAGGGCCTTTTGTTCCAGGGTTTTTTTTTGTCTTTTTGAGACAGGGTCTCGCTATGCAGTTCAGGCTGGCTTTAAGCTCACTTTGTAGCTCAGGCTGGTCTCGAACTCACAACAATCCTCCTGCCTCAGCCTCCTGAGTGCTGGGATTACAAGCATGCGCCACCACGCCCGGCTTTGTTCCAGGGGTTTTAAGCAGAAGTTTTGTTGTTCTCTGTTTTATCCGTTAAAACCCCCTCCTGTTGGATGGATGCTACATCTCCCTCCAATCCCCTTCTCCTCACTTTCATTTGCTGGGGATTAAACCCAAAATTTTACACATTGAGAGTGTGTCCTACCACTGAGCTATACTCCTAGCCTTTCGGTCCTTTATTTTTAAAATTTCACACATTAAAATTGATCTATTTTTCTCCTTCATTGCTTGTGGGCTTTTTCTTTTTGTATTTTAGTAAGGATCTACAGGGCCTACAGGGTCTCACTAGGTAGATCAGACTCATAGTTATCCTCCTGTGTTCCATTGCTCAAGAGCTGGGATTACAGGTGTGTGTCCCCATGCGAGTCTCCCTTACCATCTCAGTGCACCCCAGGAGTGGGGCTGGTGTAGCAGCCGGGGATCAAACCCCAGCCACTTCATCCTGCCTAAGCTGGTGATATAATCCACTGAGGTATTTGGCCGGCCCTATTGCTTGTTATTTGATGTCATATCTAAGAAATTATTGCTTAATCCAAGCTCATAATGATTTTGCATTTTTTTCCCTGAAAGTTTTATAATTTTAGCTGTTATATTCAGGTCTCTGATCCATTTTGAGTTAATCTTTGTGCATGGTATGAAAAGGGAGTGCAAACTCTCCAACTTTGTTTTTCTTTTTTACTTTTTTGACTTTCTTGAATCCTTCACATTTCTTTTATTTTTATTTATTTACTTATTTATTTAATAATTTTATTTTGAAGAATAAAAATGAGAGCAAGAAAAAGAAAACAGGCTAACATATAACAATACATGTTACAGATTTTCTATTTTTCATTTTATTTTATTTTTTCCATAATTTTATTGAAGAACAAATAGCAATGAGACAGTTTCAAATCAAATTAGTAGAACAGATTCAATAATTAATGCTTTGCATATTGTTTTCTTAGTAGTTATTTGTTTTACAAGTTGCAGACATGATATTCTATTTACAAACACTATTAGAGCACATGCCTCTGTTCATTAAATTAAGAGAATGTAGCTATATACCTATCTTTTTTTTTTAAAGCTGAATTATACTATAGTTTCAATAATTAATACTTTTTACATTGTTATCTTCCTGTTGGTCATCCATAGTACAAGAAGCAGACAGGATATCCTGTCCAAACACTGTTACTACAAATCTTTCTTCTCATAGAATTACATGAAACTAGCTGTATATTTATCCTAACTGTTCTGTTTATACAAACACAAAATGGTCCTTCCTTTGTATCTCCTTTTTTTTTTTTTTTTTTTTTTTTGTTTAGTCCTGTCAGAGATGGGTATTTTATTGTTATTCAATTATTATAGGTGCTTGAATTCAGCAAAACACTCCAACACAGTTCAGCAGTCCACAATAGTAGTGGGTTATCTGAAGAAGCTGACTAGAGCCATTTACAGCTCAGCATATTTTTATGGCTTTACTTTTTTATTTATTCATATCTTAACTTGAAGAGTGAAAAATAGAAGCAAAAACAAATAGAAAAAATGACATAAACAGGATGACATACAACATACATATGTTACAGATTTTCATAGCTAATTTATATATATATAATATATATATATATATATATATAATAAATAAAACAACCCAACACAGATCAGCAATCCACAATAGAAATGGGTTATCCACAGAGGTTGTTGATTTGAGCCATTCACAGCTCAATGTATTAGTATGACTTTATATGCCTCCATTTTCATACTTTTCTGCTGGATGGTTAAGACTAAGTTAAAGCAAGACCTATATAACAAAAAATGTAACTTTTGTATCAAATAAGGTCAGTCAGGTACCCTTAGGGTTTATCCTGTAACCCAGTACCACACTTTGTAGATCCCTTGTCAATGTCAGCCTTGTGGATGAGTCACAGCCATTGATGGCTTTACTTTATATACTTCATTTTTATAATTTTCAGCTGAATGGTTAAGACAAAGCAAGACCTATATAACAAGAAGTGTAACTTTGTATCAGATAAGGTCAGTCAAGTCCCCTCAGAATTTATCCTGTAAGCCTCACTTTGTAGATCCTTTGTCAGTGTCAGCCATGTGGATGAGTTACGGCCATTGCTCGACCAATTTGCTCTCTGAGAAAGCCTGAGAGAAAGTTTTCTCTCTATGTGACTCCTCACGCACACTATATCATTGATCCCATTCCTCTGTGGCTCCATAATTTCTTTGATCAGAAACTTTGGAGGACAACTGAGTTCCATGATGTTACAATGTAGGTTCTCCTATGTCCTGAGTCTTCACTCACCTTGAAAGGCTAGGGCCAAAATGTTGGCTGACCTTGCAGCCCTTCCATTTCTCCAATTTTTGATCTGTAAACTTAGGTTGTTAACCATCTAGAAGAGAAGCTGATTATTACCCTGCAACATATACAATTCAGTTTACTGTAACTATCTCTCTAAATTCTTCTTAGTTGTAGTTATACCTTTCTATTTGTATTTCTTCTTTTGATTTCTTATACTAGGGAAACTATTTGCACATGTGTGTCTGGTTTATTTCACTTATCAATATATGTTCAAGTGGCATGCACTTAAATATAAATGCTTCAAGTTGTTCACTCTTTATAGCTGAGTAAGACTCCATTGTATAAAAATACCAACCACATTGTTTTCAACCATTCTTCATGCGACAGGCATCTTGGTTGCTTCTAAGATTTGACTATCACAAATTGTGCTGCTATAGACATAGATACACATATATCACTATGATATGATATTTTCAGTTCCTCTGGGAAAATTCCCAGTAGCGGGATAGCTGGCTTGAATGGATTTCCAGTCCTAGTTTTCTGAGGAGTCTCCACACTGATTTCCATAATGGTTGCACCAGTCTACATTCACACCAGCACGGGAGAAGTGTTCCCTTTTCCCTACAACCTCTCCAACATTTGTTGTTGATTTCTTTATGACAGCCATTGTTTCTTGAATGAGATGGTATCTCGGTATATTGTCTTAACTTGCATCTCACTAGTGAGGGGGAGCATTTTTTCATATATTTACTTGCTTCTTTAATTTCGTCCTGTGAGAAGTGCGTTTTCATCTCAGATGCCCATTTCTGGATTGGGTCTTTAAATTTGAGGGCCCTAATATATCTTAGTTCTTTATATATTCTAGAGAGCAGACCTTCGTCTGAGTGCTTATTAGTTAAGATTTTTTTCAAAATTTGTGGGTTGTCTTTTCACTTTATTGACAATTTCTGTTGACGTGCAGAAACACCTCAAGAAAAGCTGATCCCAGTTGTTAATTCTTTCAAATGTTTTCTGTGTGAATACATGTTTATTCATGAACTCTTTGGCTACTGCTACGTTTTCAAGACTTCCTCCTACTTTCTCTTCCAGGAGATTGAGTGTCTCTGTTTTAATATTAAAATCTTTAATCCATTTTTTTAATGAGCAGAATAGATTTATTGAGGGAAAGAAAGCTCCTGTCCGAGAGAGGGACAGGAGGGGGGCCCGAGTGGGTAGTTCCCCAGGAAGCTGTCTCTTCCAGGGACTTTTATAGAGGAAAACCATGTGGTGAGGTGAGTCTAAGGTGGAAAGACATGGGAACTTGCTTAAGTCGACAAGAGGTGGGAGAAAACTATGGTCAACCAATGGGATTGCAAGCACCATTGCTCAGGTAAAATTGATTAAATCCAGTACCAAATGGGAAGTGAGTCATGTAGCAAGCGGGCATGAATATGGGGCAGGGTCTCTTCCTGTCGGGGGTTGGGCTAGTGACTCAGTAGGGCTCTTTCAAGGTGATTGATACCTATTTAGAATATCAATCTCTGATGCCCATCCCTAGGGAAGTATGCACCTGTGTTTCCTCTTTTGTCTTGGCCATAGCGAGTGTCTGTCTCTTCCAAGTTGCAAAGTCATCTTGTTTGCCATCTTGTCTCCTTGAAGGCCTAGCCCTGTCTGACTGCCTAGAATATTTCTATCTACCTCCACTGCCTATAACATTCCCCCCTCTGAAGAAGTAACCCGAACTGCCGTGAGGGATTTGGGCAATGACTGCTCTGGCTTCTTTATGCTGAAAAGCGGTTGTAGTTGTTGATCGGCAATCAGATATATTCTTCAGAGATTCTATCTAAAGGCCCTCAGTAAAGAACAGGCATTTCCATTATAGCTTTGAATCTGGAGAAGACAGAGCCAAAGAAACAAACATGCATGGGTCAAATAATCACAACAGGATAACTATAAAAAAGAACTTTTTGTAGGTCCATCAGCAGGTATCTGTTAAATGTGAGGTTTAATCCCTTTATCTCCATGACCATTGTTTACTGTTTTAAACAAACTGGCCTTTCCTATTATTACTGGGGCACATAAATTGCCAGAAACAGGGAAAACACTAAGTATTCTCCGGTTGGCAAGTGGGGCCACTGGCTGTGTAACGACTGACAAATCTGCATAAGCATCTATGGAAAGTTTCACAGGCTTTCTCTTTATGTTGACAGTTAACATGGGTTCCTTCAGGCTGAGAGGGGAAGACCCATGACTGCCTCAGTCTGAAACTTCCTCTGACTCCATCATAAACACTTTCTTTTTCCTTCTCTAGCAGCTTTGGACATTTTTCCTTGAAATGTCCCTTCTCTCTGTCTGGATCTAGGAAAGCATAACTTTTTCCATTTCTGGACTGGCCATTGTTCCAGTAGGCTGCTAGTATTGACATTCTTATTTTCCATCTATAATTCCATTCTGTATCCTTTCTACTATGAAACACCTCAACTCAAACAAATTTATTTTTGCAAACCTTTCTGACTTCTACGGCTTCTGTCAGACATTGGAATCCACTGAACAAGATATAGACAAAATCTGATGAGTTCCTAGTTAAAGGAATATTAATCTAGCATATTTGTTATAGATTTTTACCTGGACGATTATCTGGGCTTTGCTATCTTTTAGGAAACAAATTTTCTGAGAAATTAGAGCACATATAATCAAAGCATGAACATTTCAGCTAACAGGTACATTTATAAACTTTTTGAGACCTAGCAATTATAACTCACTCATTCTTAGATTTCTTTATTCATGGAGTCTGACAGTTTGCTATGTCTCTCTAGCTTTAGTTAAAGGGACATCATACCTGTATTAACTATGAGCATGAAATACCAGAGTCATATCAGAAATCAACCAGATGAACATACACTTATATAGCACCAATGAAATACCTTTTAAATCTTGTACACTAACAATAATATATTACATTTATAAAATGTCAGTCTCAGCATCATCTTGATTAGTAAGCAACCTGAATATATTACAGTAGCTCAGTTCCAGCTAAAGCAAGATGTCTTCTAACGTCTGTTTCTGTTGAGGTACAATGACTGGAAGGAAAGTCAGGGTTGGAGAAGGACAAAGAGACCTGTGCCAATCATAGTGCAACAATAGGCTGGATTTTCCTCTAGTCATGATTACTCAGGGCTCCTCCTTGGAGATGACAGGTAGAGATAACAGTGTGCCCAGAGGGAAGGAGGCAGGCCCTGGGCCCTTCAGTCCTAACGGACCATCTGTGAAGCTGATGGTCTGGGGCCTTCACCTCAGAGTGCAATCTCACTTCTAGTGGCTGCCTTGGCAGTCAGGGCATGGCTTGTGAGCCTCTTAAGGCAGTCCCTCTTACAGTTGCCTGGCTTTTGACAGCAGTAGCAGATGAACCTCATTGTCGTTGAGCTTTTCTTGGAGCCTAGAGAATCAGACATAGGGTCTGTTTTGAGGCCCCAAAGGCAGCCATTTTTTTGTCTCTTTGTTTTCTCTCCCTGGTTTTCTCCCAGTTCCAATTATAGAACACTTAAACAGTTTTTAACAAAGTATCAAATGAGTTGTCTGGAGCAAAAGCAATTTTTTGTAGCTCCTGAACTTATCTGTAAGAGTAATCTGTCCCTCTATTTACTTAACATCTCATGAAATATGCTTTACCAGTGCATCTACTAAACATAAGAAATCAGGAGGGTGTTCATCTTTCTCCTGGTAAATAGTTAAAATTTAAAATAATGAGAAGGCTTGGTTATGTTCTTAGACCTTCAAGAATACACACTTGAAAGAAAGTGTCTTTTTTTAGTTTTTCTGCCTGGCAGTTAGGCCACCAGGGACCAGACTACTTGGGATCCAGTGTGAAATGGAAGTTCCACTGCTTGTCTATCTCTTGGCTCTTTAAAATTAACTCTATGCTATTTATTTGCAAATGCAATTGCAGCTTGTAAAGCCGCCTGCCTTTCCATAAAAGTCAAAGCTTGGTTCAAGATTAACATTACATCTCTCTAATGTAGTCTATAAGTCTGAATAAATCCTTTGAAGACATCAATGTACTTATCAGGGTCATCTAAGGCACACAAATTCTGGAAGTTCCAAATTGTCTTTTCTTTTTTAAAGGGTATTGTCCTTGAAAAGCTTGAACAGATTCAGCTAAGAATTAGGGTAGCCCTGTAGAGGCCTGGATTACAGCTGTTTTAGAAGTCCACACACTAGAAAGGCAAATAGGGAAACCTTACTTTAAGTAATGGTGGGCGAGGCTGTGCTTCCTGCTGCCTTGTCCTCAGGCTCCAAGATAGTGATGCCTCGGGCACCTGAGCTGCCTGGTTCTTCTGTTGCTCACATCTACACTTCCAAAACTTTAATAACAATATCCTTTTTAATACAAATGAAATCTGAAGACATTTTAACCATTTTCCTTTTTACATCATTTTTCTATTATAAAATATCATAATTTATACTTCCTTCTGCATTCCATTTGGATTAAATGACTCTTTAGCATGTAAGAATCAAAAGTCTTTTCAGTGCCTAATGAAGCACACTTTAAAAGAGTAAGAGACTTGAACCATGAGATCCCCATATCTGGAATACAATAAGAAACTTATAGGGCATTCTCCTTCCTTATTTCTAATTGATTCCCTCCCCCAAGGTGTCCCTTGAGCAACCCTTTCCAGAGCAAGCGGCTGCTCCCTTTGGAGAGAAGGAGGTCCCACCAGCCTATCCTCCCTCCAACTGATGAGGATTCTTATCTCCTGACCATCTCACAAACCCTTCAATTACTCTTACTGTCCATTTGTAAATATAAGTTACAATTGATCCGGTGACCAGAATGTCTGCAGAAAGAAGCATAACTATGGCACAAAAGGTCAATGCAAAGTGAGCACTTCAAGTCACAAAGATCTCTTCTAGAGATAGAACTATTGACTGGAGGGATTTGGCCCTGCATGTTGAGTCAAGTCTTCAGACACTCGTTTCTGGACAAAATTTAACCTTGAAGTTCATAGGCGACACTTATATTTTATCATCTAGCAATCACATTTTACATGTTGGTAAAAACACAATATAGTTAACACAAATCTTACTCTTAGTTAACATGTAAGGCACAGATGTAAAGTACTTTCCCCTAATAGTTACTGTGGAACGTAAACTATCGCAAGCTTCCTCAACCTGATTTACGAAAGCGACTCATCAAGTTGTTCTACCAAAAATTTCAAGTAGAATTCCTAGTTTATTAGTAGAAAGAGAAAAAGTACAATAGGTAAGGGGAGATCTTTCAGTGGTCAGGAGCAAGTTTCCATCAGGAAATCTTCGGGTTTGGCGCCTTCTCCCCTCAGGCATTCTTGGTTTCTTTTGACTCACACAACCAGGTGTCTCCAGAAAGGAATCCAACAGTTTCTCTGGTCAACATTCCATCAGCCAAAGGCTTCAATGGGGATTCACCAAAGAACAGCTGGGAAACCTGTCCTCTGCTTTAAAGAGTGGCAGCTGCTCTAAGAGCATTTACCAGCTGGCAGAGTAACCACTGTTTGTCCAAATTCTATAAGGGATAGTTAAAAGCCTGAGCAAGATTATGTAGCACTTTATAATAAAGGCTTTAAAGTCCATAACTTATCTCTTACACACCTAAATAATTAGACCTAGTAGAGAAGGTTGAATCTTCCCTCACACTAAATGTGTTTTGGTCCCATAAGTGTGCTGCTTTTGTTTTTTTTTTTTTTAAAAAAAAACATAAATTAGGCTTTTTAATTTATTTTTATTTTTTATTTTTTTTATTTCTTAAATTTTATTTTATTTTATTGAAGAACAAATAGAAATGAGACAGTTTCAAATCAAATTATCACGACAGATTCACCAATTAATACATTGCATATTGTTTTGTAGTGGTTTTTTGTCGTACAGGGTGCATGCATTATATTCTACTTACACGTACTATTAGACCAGATGCTTCTAATCAATGAATTAAGAGAATGTAGCTGCACAATTATCTTACTTTTTTTTTTATATTTTTTTTCCATTTATTTTTATTTTATTAAAATACAAATGTCAATCAGACAGTTTCAAAACA